>VDFB02358768.1:0-169764 GCA_007258455.2 Sequoia sempervirens
ATCATCATCTCTAATAAAGTCTCGACCAATCATGGACTTGTTGGATCCTCTTGTCATCATCTCATTCCCGCACTAACATCATGCATCCGTCATGTATCTGTCATGCATCCATCCTGCATCTGCGAAACCATCAATATACTGCATACCACATATCATTCATATCATAAATATCATAAATCATAGGAAACATCGATCATTTCACATGCATTACATAATCATCATCATCATATAGATCTGTTAGTCTAAGCATCTCATAACTCATCCATTGCATAATCATAGCATATCGCATCATTAATCTCATCCATCTCATATCATATCATCATTTAAGTTGTTTAGGATAATATAGATTTGTTATTCTAAGCATCTTGAAATCATTTTTGCATCGTCATCCATAACCACCCATTTTGAACCTCTTTATCGCGAGATCGACCCTCAAATTGAATCTTTTCGCTCGATCTCTCGAGGGGGCAATGTACCAGTGTACTTCTTTCCGCTGGGGCATCCGAAAAATCATGAAATTTTTAAATTTCGACACGGTAGTTTATTTCAAACCAATGCAACAAGTACATTGCTTCAAAGAGGGGCAAAATGTAGACATGTCACCTTATACCATGCATAATCATATTCCATTCATCCAATAAATCGCATCTTTAAATTAAATACTAAATCATATTTCATCCTTTTTCTGATTTAAATAAATCAGAAATCAAAGTCCAAAATGTCAAATCATCTAATCAGCATTAAATCAGCCTAATCATCATTAACTTAATCTAATCCTAACCTAATGCTAATCCCATCCCACTTGCATTATCTAGATCTATCCACTTGCACAATAAATCAATTTTATTGATTTATTAAAACAATCATTTTCCCTCAACATGACAAGTCAAACAGGGCATTTATTGCTCTTCTTTCTTGTCCCCCTCTCAAAATTTATTGCAAATTTGAATTCAAAATTTCCCCCTCTTGGGCACTCTTCCCAAATCTTGCACATACATCAACTAATCACATGATGACAAGTGTCCTTATCTCATTGGCTTGTTTTTGATCCCACATTGGTCCCTCTTCAACACTTAGCATTTTGAAAATCCTTAAATAGGTGCTTCATCTTTGAGCAAATCCTCCACAATTTGATGCAAGGTTACTCTCTTCATTTGAGATTGAATCTTGTCCATTTCACTCCATCATCTCCATCATCTATAGCAATTTCATCATCTAAGCTTATTGATCAAGGATTGGGAAAGGGTCACTAGCACATGTGACACCAATCCACTATGAGATAGAGTTGGATCATGTTTTTATATGCTTTCTTTAGTTTCTATTGTTCCATTTTATTGCATGATTGACATGTTTCATATTTCATAGGGATGTTAAAATGTTTTTTGTTTTTACTAACCATTTGCAGATTTTGACATCCACAAATCCAAACTATAGAAAGTTCATTGATTACCTTAGAACTAGATTGTTTGATGAAGAAAGTAGCTTATGTGTTACATTTAATTAGTAGGAATGTTATAATCATAGGTTGTTCCTGGGGTTAAAGATTACCTTAAGAAGGGAATTACCTATGCATAGTACATGAATGGTCATTAACCAAATCGAGCTAGGAAAGTGGGTGAATAGATGACTTTTTATATGAAACTTTGGCCAAAGTAGTGTAAGTAGCCATTGTTTACACTCTCAAGATTCGCTATGTCCAATATAGACATTCTAGTTCAGGATTTTCATACTCGTAGGTGTAGCTACCTGAAACATAGAAAATTATTGCCTCTTGGGTTTTAGGACCTAGGGAAACAAGCTTTCTACACTCCACTTTCAAGGATGCCCTAGAGATATCAATCAAATGATGATAATGGGAGAAAGAGATCTGCTAAGGGACTATCGTAGGGTATGTTTAGAGATTAATGAGGGGTTCACCACCAAGCTAGGGCTTGGAAAAATGTATGAAATGCAAGATCTAATGATTGAACCCAATGATGCTAGAAACTTCACCAAATGAACTATAAATGCAAATAAATCATAACAAAAAACTGAAAAAGTACAGAGGAGTACTTGGAAATGTGAAAGAGCTCGAATGGAGGCCTGAAATGTTGAATAACCTGAGATTTAGGCCTACTAGGACTCATACGCCAGTTTGGGCATATCAGTCCCAGTTCTAGGTTTCTATGCAAGAATTGGTTTAAGGGTATTTGAAACTGCCAAAATCTAAAAAAATAACCTAAATTGGGATTCATACACTAAGACTGGCATATGAGTCCAGTTAGGTTTTTCTAGAACTTTAAAGTTTGAATCTGGTCTTCAATGTCCACTATGTCCTTTCCAATTGATTTTCGGATCCGAAACACTGATTTCGGGGTTGTAGGTGGCTTTTTAGTGAAGATTACAACCTTGCAAATGAGGGGACAATTCCAACAACTTTCTCCAAGCTTGTAACCTAATCTTCAAAGGTCCTTCATGCTCCAAGACACCTAGATTTGCAATCACACATGTAAAGAGGAGAAAAACTCATTGTTTGTTAGTGAATAGGGGTTTGCCTTGGTCAAACACCTTTTAGGTAATTAAACCAAATGATGAGATAACAAAATGAGGATATGAAACATGAAACATAAACAATGATAACTTGAATGATGCCTTGTACAAATGATGTTTTAATATAAATCTACAATCTAACATGAAATAGCCATGAAGGATGTAGATCTTGATCTTGACAATAGGTGTAGAACAATGCTTGATCTTGGATCTTCAATGCGACATCGCAACACTAGCTCAATAACATGCTTGATGCTTGATATCCTTGACATGATGATGGATCTTGAATTGTTACAACAATTGATGAAGAATCTACCCTTGAATGCCCTAGAAATGATCTTGAATGCTCTCTTGATGATCTTGTAAAGTCTTAGAATGCTTAACTCTTGAGTGCTTGACTTGATATCATGAATTCCTATATGAAATAATGATTTGAGACCTTGTTTATATAGGAAATCCATCTAATATCTTGTTAATTGGATCCCATGGGCTGACATTCATGAAATTTGAACTTAAAACCCAATTTTTCCGCTCAAAACCTTTAAAATAGGCCAAATGGGACTCATACGCCATCTGTGGCATATGGGTCCCACCTAGGTGGGACTCATACACCCAAGGTGGCATATTTGTCCCATAGGGCCTATTTAAAGAGAGAAAATGTTGGGCAGTCAATAAATTATGTTTATATGAGGTCTATGTTAGGATTTTGGCTAAACTATGTCTCGTGATGCATAATATAGGGTCTAAGGGGCCTATTAAAGGTCATAAATGCAAGAGGGCCCAAAATCCAATGTGAAAGTGTAAATAAATACACTTTACAACACTAAATTAAGGTAAAATTGGGTCTATTTAGCTTAGAAGGGCCAAAAATCCCATGTGAATGTGTACAACACATTACAACACTAGATTAGGTCCACTTAATTTACAAGCCTCCTAAATTTAATGTGAAGGTGTAAATAAATATACTTTTACAACACTAAATTAAGGAAAATTTAGGTTTATTTAGCTTTAAAAGATCTCAAAACCTAATGTGGATGTGTAAAACACATCACCGCACTAGATCAAGGCGATATCAAGTCCAATTTATCATTAATTATTCCCAAATTAAGAAAAAGGGACACATTATGATGAACTATATTCAATGTGCAAAGGATCTCTTTAATGGAAAGCTAAATATAAATAAGGCACTAGTTGCAAATAATGATGAAGAATATCTTTTTGAAGTAGTTATTGAAGACCCTCCACACAAAAAATAGTGAGGAATTCATTTTCTAAATAAAATCAAGAGTTTGTATATGTGGTTAGATGTGTATGTCCCCAATCACATTTAATGAGTAATTGTGATTGGATGTGTTTGTTCCCAATCACAATTATTATTATTTTGTGATTGGATGTGTGTCCCCAATCACACTTATTTATTGAGTGATTGGATGTGTTTTTTTGCTAATCATGGAAATTGGTAATTATGATTGGATGTGTATGTCCCAAATCGTAAGTTTCATAAGAAAATGTTTGTGTCCCTATTCATAAATTTTATATTGAATAGATATGTTTATCCCTATTGTTGGATAAATTCTAGTAAGATCAAACCTACTAAAGAAACCTAGTGAGATGAGTTCCACCATTGTAACTAATTCTGAGTAGTTGTGTATGTCCCTACTCATACTTTGTGTTGTTGATGAACCATTGAATGTGTTCATCAAGTGTTTCTAGTGCACCTATCCCCATTTGGAGAATGATGTAATAAGGGGGGTGTTAGGAATATTACATCATTCCCATAATATAAGTTGGTTGTGGAGTGTTTGTTTGATTTGTTAAAAAAGCTTGTATATTTAAGGAGTTATTATAGGAGGTTCCCTTTAATATAGGAGATGAAGCTCTTATAAATATGTAATATGTATTGAATGAAAGATATTGAAGATTGCAATATTATGAAACTTTGTTCCAATTTTCTGATAAAATCATAATGGTTAGTTGAAAATGAGTTAAATGGAATTAATTTGAAATTTGAAAGTTAAGTGGTGATTTTCATGCCCAACATTTTTTCCTAAGTTCTACAATTATATAAACAATTCACAATAAAAAAATCGAATGAGCATCATAAATGGTTCCTTAGAATTGTCCTTCTAAACTCTGGTAATCTGATAAGCCCATGAATCGAATCTCCAGTTGGCTTCATGAACCAGAGCTCCTCTCATAATAGTCAATGGGACCATTTCTGAAATAACCATAGGTGGGACACCATTTAGATGAAAGATTGGATTGTTTGAACTGGGACTTGTACCCCTGTCAGTTACATTTGTGTGAAAGCTTTTAAATCCTTTTCAACAATTCCATTTAGTGTATATTCTACAATTATTTCAGTCAATGAGATGATGTTTCTTTTAAGGCATTCTGTCAAAAGTTCACGTGGCTTGTCTGTACTTCCACATTTTACATAAATTTCTGCTAGTGCACCTGCAACCATATCATCTGACAAAATCTTGTATCCTTTATGCATTTGATGGGTGTACATACCCTATTGTAAATGAAACCATTTACAGGTTTCAGAGATTTTCCAGTTATGCCTCTAAATTGCGGAGACTTGAAAATATTACAGAAATTGATTTTCCATCAGCCAATTACGAAAGAACCATTTTTTTAATTTTTAGTGAGTTATATTGATCTAAGAACATGTTTCGAGATTGAGGCAGTATTTCACAAAGAATTAGGAGCATATAAAATATCAGTTTACGTCATTTTGATTTAAAGAGTACATTCTAAGTTTTGATTTGTTTAGATGGATCATCTTAAATCAGATTAATAGGTGGGTTCTATTAGAGAAACTAGTGTGATTTTAGATAAGCCAATTAAGAAAGTTGAAGCTTAGAGTGTGTTATTAAAGCTTGCTCGTCTATGTATTGACTATGTTAACTTTGAAGTTTTCCAAAATCTTTTTAACCAATGTATTTTGTATTTCATGAGGTGACATCTCACTAAAGCATATGTGCCTAACCTATTTGAGAATTTGGTATATTACTTTAGAAATTTTGATCGTTTTTAAGAACCATTTTAGAAACCAAGTGAGTGCTAAAAATAGCTTCTAACCTAGGTGAGGCTTTGAGCATCATTAAATCTATTAGCTTGTATCAATTCAAAAACTCCCAACAACTTGCTCATTCATGTATGTTGTAACTTCAATTTGATAAGAATGGATTAGAATATAATTATAGATTCATCATTGAGATTTTTGGAAGAAAAAAAAATGTTGTGTGATGACCTTGTGGCTAACTGATGAACTCTGAAAAAGTCTAAATTCACTTTGTAGATCAATTATAACAATGAGTTGTATAAAATTTATACTAAAAATTAGCTAATTTTTTAATGTCTTATAAACTTGTCCAATTAGATAGGAGGCGTATATTTTTTATTATGGAATTCCTTGATCATTTTGACAAGACTTCATGACATAAGTTTCGATACTTATAACTATAACCATAACTAATAACTATATTTTCTATAAACAAACTAATATTGTGAAACAACTGAGAATGTTCATGAATGAAATGTGATGATGTGGACATTGATATTTATAATTTGACCAAAGTTTATGTATGGTTGAAAGACATGAATTTTAGAAGAACAATTTTTTGACACAACAACGGATAATAACCCCATACCACATGTCAAATTAATGAATGCAAAATGTTTAAAATTTGTCAAGTTAAAAAATGTAGATAGTAGAGATTAAGGTTGAGAAGCATAAATATGCATATATTAAAGAACAAAATGATAGATTAAAGATGATGGAGAGGAAGAAGAGAGTTTAGGTGATTTTTTGAGAAAGATGAGCATGCAAAGAAACAAGAATAATTTCCTACTCCAATCTTGAGAATATTTACATGACAATGGAACCCAGATGATAGGTATATCCCATCCTACTTTTATTGTGTATTTGTTTTGTTATGTATTGATGATGAATTGAGATATTTTAAAGAGGTTCTCTCTTCAAGGAGGCATAATTCTTTGATGGAGGTTATATAGGAGGAGATGATGACCTTAGAAAAATGTGACACTTGAGATTTATGTATGGTTGCAACTTGTGATTTTGAGATTGAAAAAATGAATGTTAAACTTATTTTCTTGCAAGGAGATATTGAAGAGAAAATTATTTGCAATAGTTAGAAAGGTTTAAGCTAAAATTTATAAAACATTAGTTTTCAAGTTAAATGTTCTTTGTATGGTTTAAAATAATTACCTTAGAAGTGGTATCAAAAATTTAATTTATTTGATTTGAAGTTGGTTTTTGTTAAAGAAGTGAAGAGAATCGTTGTGCATACTTTAAATGTAGATGCCATGTTTATTGGTAACAAAAAAACCACTAATTAGAGAGCTTAAGACTCAAGTTTTTAGAGCATTTGATATTAATGATTTAGGGGTAGCAAATTTCATTCCTGGAATGGAAATCAAAAGGGCTAAGTTTATTAAAAAAAATTCTTAGTTGTAACAACCCTAAAAATATAGACAAAAATTTTTCATCTCATTAACATTATTACAACAATATTACAAAACTAAGCAAGCAATATAAATTATTGTAATAAATATTTAAATAAATTTAATTAAGTACAAATCACAATCTATGATAGAAGGTACCATTAATTACAACTCATTGTCTCAATTATACAATTGAGTCAAAAACTACATACCTTCAATAAAAACATATGTGAGTACATTAGGCCATCTAGCCTAAATTTTTCACATGCATAAGTGGTCTTACAAATACAATATCATGATGAAGAAACATAAAAATGTCTTCACTTGGAATAGTTATGATTCATCCAATAATTTTTAGGTAATATGGGAAAGGCATTGAATCCACCATACATAAATTCCCTTTTCTCTCAAATCATCAATCAAGACAAAGAAATATCCATTCATAATCTAAAAGTGTCACACCTAGTGATTATTTCTTAGTTCATTTATTTAATAATTTTTTATAAGAATGCACATGAATACAAATTCTAAGAACATGAACACATGAGGATAAATTTCACAACACATGTTCACAATATCATAAACATACTAAATAAGCATTCATGCACAAGACACATCATTTGGAACACTAAGAACACATAAGAGTATAAATAGATGAAATAAGGCATTACATTACACAATATCAACACACATAAACACATTTCCCAAATAGTATTCTAGCTTCATATAGGAAAAATGGCTAAGTAATAAAAGTGTAACCAATATTAATAAAAAAGAACACCACCAAACCCTATTAGTGGAAGCAGTACCAATTGAACTAAGGCTCTTTAGCTAAAAATATCATAGTTCTAATTATTCAATGGGAATTAATTTGTATAATTATACATCTTGTGATATCTTTTCCCATCCAAAGAATGAGAACATTTGTGATGTGACTTTATAGCAAGATTGAACCCCATAAGCTTTAGCAGCCTTACTTAAGAGGAAACGATCTTCAAGTGTGATTGCAATAGAATATAAATAAATATATAGTTTAATAAATGAAGTAGTTTTAAAATATTTATTCTTCTTCTTTCCTGTTCCTAAAAACTATCAATCAATTAACATCTCTTCTTTCATATTCATAATATTGGAAACAGTAATATATTTACACTTTTTATTTACCTTGAAGTCAAACCTTGGTTTATTTTATTTCTTATTATCTTCAATGATAAAATGTCTAATATTAATGTTAAATGTTGAATTTAATGTATTCATCCAAATATCCAAAAAGACTTCATATTAATTTGCATTTCCACAATTTCCCTCACACAAGTGATTATTAAGGCATTCATCAAGCTAGCAACAAAACACTTTATGTATACTTTTTAGCACATATAAATCATCTAATAAGGAATTATCTAATATTATGCTTCTCTAATCTATATTGGAAAGTCCATATTAATTTGGATATGCATACTAAGAGAACAAAGCAATTTAAGCTATATAAGTGATAGTGACTATAACCACGGTGTACCCTAAGAAAACAAAGCAATTTAAGCTATATTATTTCAATTATTGTATTATAATTAGCTCTTTTTGCTTCCATTGTCTTTGGTTCAAGAATTCCTACTATTTCTTTTAGTGGTTGTGCTATTTTTTGCACTCATTGTAACTCATTTATTTATAAATTTATATGACATGAAGCTACACTACCATATAAGATATAGGAGATACATTCGCATACAAGATAAGGGAGTTGTAATTTTATATATGAGAATGTTGACTCTCCTACTATTTTTAATAACTTTTTTTTATTTTTTCATGTAGTACAATTTTCTATTGAATTCAATAGTCTCAACAAAATTTATTTGAAATTAAACTTGAACAAAAATTAGAATTGATGTAATTTAAATGTTGAGAACACTCATTATTTGATGTTTGATTAGTGTAGACTTTGTTATGCAAGTGGCAAGAAGAAAATGACCATTGCACACAACTTCACTATTTTTTAGTAAAATTTTAGAGTTTGTGAACATAGAGGTTCAAAAATATTTATATCCATTAATTACTTTTTAATAAAATTTCATAAAGCTTGCAAACAACATAGATCCTTGAAAAGATTTATATTTCTTACTTATTATGCACTAAAGGGTTATATCATATTAATCTTTTCTATTGAATATCATTTGATGGTTTCACAATAATGAATAATAGTCAACTTCTACTGCAACTATTTGAATTTTAATTGTTTGAAAAAGAATATGCATAATCATAAACCTAGGTTATTTCATTCACCATAAATTATAGTATTATCTAATCCTATCATGATAAGAACCCTATCTTTAATCTTTATAAACTGGATGGAGATAAGAAGATTAAACCTAATCCAATCCTTGAAAAAGTTACATAAGAGGACCTCTAATCATTAATGTTTTTATCCTTCCTCTCCCCATTTTCTAATGTAGTAATGAAAAATATGCAATAGATCCAATCTTATCCTTTCCTTCCAAGTTTCAATTGTGATTTCTTCTTGAAAGTTGAACATGTTTTTTTTAATCATTTAGAAAATTAATCTACTAATTTAGTACTTAATGTAACACCCCGTCGTGCAAACCCCAAAGGACAACTAACCAACACAACAATTTTTTTTTTAAACATAAAGTAAAAGTACAATGTTATCAATTGCAACTAACATAATTACAAATACATACTAAACTCCTAAGTCCCTTGGGGTACATGAAGAGACATTACATTAACTACCCATTAACAAACTTAACTAATCCAACATTCATTTCCACTAATATGAGTTCTCATATAAAAGTGATAATCGCTAAGCATTAAAGTAAGAATGAATCACATAGATGTTAAACCGAGATTACATAACTAATAAAATTTGGGAATAATGAGAACTAATCTACTCATCATATCAACATCACATATATAATTACATTAGAGAATAATGTTTGAATTACAAAGTGTAATATTCAATACATTAAGATACAAACTACATACCAATAACTATTTATACAAATTACAAGATACATTATCTCAACACAAGGGCGAGTTACAATACAATTTACAAGATATGAATAAAGTACAAATGTATACATCTGAAGGTACATAAATCTGGTACAAACTGTCACCACAATCTCTGCACTGAAGGTACGACTGCTAAATGGGAAACCCAACGGGGTGCGAAGCACGTTCCACCTGACCACCCCCATGCTAGGAGTAGTTAAGAAAGGATTCCTGACCAAGACATCAAAAGTAAACATATATGACTCAACACCAAACATGGAAAAGAATTCATACACAAAGGAAACGTGACAACAAAAATCTACTAACATAACATGACAACAAATGACTCCAAATCAAAACAATAAATTACTTCCAAAGGATTTTAGTTAAAACGACTAAGGGGAAGGCTAGAGGAGAGTGTCATCGCATGGCCTTCATGGATTATCCTGAAATCCTATCACAAGGTGCCACCTCCATCTATGATTATCCTGACTGCCTATTTCAAGGCGCCACCCCATAGGGTAACTCATGCAGAATCGTGCATTACTCATGGAAACGAGATCACGATTATGCCAACCACAGCCTTCTCGACCACCTTTAGTCTTTGGAAGCCCTAACAGGTGAGCGAGGTATCTATCATTATCTTTGAGTGTTTAACTACCCATTCCCTAATTAATTAATTAGATTTTCACTTTTTACACTAACTCTATTGTGGGTTATCCTGACAGCCCCTTTGTGCGTCAGCGCCCACATAGAGCCACTCTCCCTAGAATTCCCTAACATACCACAAAACATGAGGGATTGAACTCTCAAGTTCACAAAACACAAGATAGATATTTGCGAGGTAAAAACCATCTTGCCATACTCTTATAACACAGTAACTTAACAAAAGAACGAAACTCAAAGTAATCACAAGATTACATCCACAAGGAAAGTAGAACTAAAAACCCAAATTGAATATACCAAATTCCCTAACCTCTGGAAGTTCAACGACAACGCTATCTCCTATAATAATGTTAATCAAATAAATAAACACTCATGTTAACTCAACATAAAAGTCTCTATAACGAACACCATAAAATAAACCTACTGTTTATTCAGAATCAAGGAATTGATTTATAACATAATTCCATAAATCAAACAATCATCTTCGTACGCAAGAATTTCTTTTACAAAATCAAACCAATAATTTTCTCAATTAACTCCACTAATAAAAGATAATTAAATAAATTTAATAAATCATTCATTTCAAATTTCACCAAAAGAAAATGTACAATTATATTTAAATAATCATCAAAATTATAATACTCCCCGATTAAAACATATATATATATATATATATTCATATATATATATATATGAATCAACATATATTAATTTAAATAATTCTAAATTTTTGAATTATAAATTAAAATGAAATATTCAATAAACATTCGTATTTTATATAACAAAAATATTTAATAAAAAAAAACCAATTAAAGAAAGCCCACTTGGGAGCTGCGTACCTCCCCATAGGGGAGGACGCAACCCCCAAAGGACTACGTACAATAGTCCTTTGACTGCTGTGTTCAGCCCTTTATGGGTTGCGCAGGGGTGGGGTACGGCTATAGCCGTCCCCTCCCATAAATAATATAAATTCTATTCCAATTTTTTTTTAAATTTTTAATTTTTTAAATTCGATACTATTAAATAAAAACATCACTATCGTCAGTTATATATATATATATTTTTTAAAGAAATAAAGGAATTTAATTCATTATTTTCATACTGGCGGAATATAAATCTATTTTACAGATGACAGAAAAATTGTAAAATACAATTTACGTTCAATATATATATATATATTTGTATATAATTATATATTTTAATTTAAATTTCACAGCCAGAAGAATACAGAGGAACAACAATTCCACCAAAACGAAAAGAAATAACTGGAATCTTAATTTATTTTCAAAGCGATAAATATAGAGAAAATGAAACACCATAATTATCCACAGGAAATAAGAAGTTTTGCACAGTAGTTCTTTTAGTTTTCCTGTGTTTATTCCCATTTTTCCTTGCACAAAAATACTCTAAATTTCCTCTGTTCAACAGCAGGGTTTTGGACTAAAATCTATAGAGGTAACACAAGTTTTAACAACATCCGGGAACAAGGTTTTCTACATAAATTTTTTAATTTCCTCAAAGAAAGTAGACAATACTTCATATACACCAGAAGAAAGCATTTTACAAAGAAAACAAATTAAATACAGTGAAATACATGTTTCCTGTAGACTATAGAAGTAAGAGTTGTACCAAACTTTGCCATGGTAGCTGCAGCTTAAAAACTCCTCCCAGAAGCTTCACCTCCAGCCAACAAGAAAATCTTCTGGAACCCTGCAGCTTATTCCCAATTTTTA
Organism: Sequoia sempervirens; assembly: GCA_007258455.2. Lineage (NCBI taxonomy): Eukaryota > Viridiplantae > Streptophyta > Pinopsida > Cupressales > Cupressaceae > Sequoia > Sequoia sempervirens. Next base: position 12,402 of record VDFB02358768.1, read on the forward strand.
CAAATATTCCCCCAAAAACCCCAAATTCTACACCCCGCTTCTTTTCTTCCCACTATCCTCTCCCAAAATTTTCCCGTGAAGAGCTTCTGTTACCCATGCAACTTTTTCTTCCAGGAATAATTTCCTTAACACAAATTCATTAATTCCCACTACTTCCCGTAAAACTCCAATGCAAGAAATTTAATAATTTAAAAATCAATTTTTATTTATTTATTTATATTTTATTTTATTTAACTTTCAAATAATAATAATATAGTCTTTAAAAACAATTTAATTAACTCTAAATTAAAATAGCAATTCTCACATTCTAAATAATAACAAAGCAGCCTATATTTTATTTAAATTATCCTTTTAAACCATAATATTACTTAATCCATTTAAATATAGTTAACTTTAACAACTCTTAACAAAATTAATTAAGTCACACTTAACAAAATTTAATTAAATCACAACTAAACATTAATCAACACTAATACATTCCCATTCAAAGACAAATAAAACAAAGACAACCAAAGACTCACAGTAGACGGACTTGGGACGAGAATTCTTTCCTAACCACTCCTTTTTCTAACATCAAACCCGTTGAGTTTATTTTGATGCTCGCCCTGTCCTACCGAAGTAGGTGGAATTGAGACTTAGTACCTGCATCCCTGCAAACAACAAGGTTGTGTAAATGTCCATATACATATAAATAATTAAAACATTACATTGTTAGAAGAATTTGCAGCGTAGCATGGCACTCATAAAATGAGTGGTGCTACACTGTCTTCTCACCAAAACTATACTAGCAATTATGATATCAATAATGAAATAACATTTCTAACTAATTAATCACATTGTAAAATAAATTACAAAATCACTGCATCAAACTATATTACTGAATCAAATTAAACATCACAATCCAAGGTAAACTTAATGTCATAAATTGAAATAACATAATCCTCAATCAATCTAACTATGCATCCACACACCACATAAGAGTAACAATATTAGCAAAAGTATCAGCCACATGGGGGTATTACATCCTCCCCCCCTAGAACATGGCTTACTCCAGGAAGCCAATAAACAAAGAAAACACACAAGGAATAACTAGATGGTTTCCTAGTTAGCTAGGTAGGTAGCCTTAACGGCCTCCCTACTGGAAGGTGTCCATTCCTTCCTTTCACGATAAAGCCTCCTCAAAGCTTCCACAAAAGTCTCAAAATCAGAGAGCACAGAGAATTTGGAATAATCATATCTAAGTCTGATTTTCCATAGCCGTTTGACTATAGGATCCCGAACCTTCTTCCGAGGTGTTTTCCTTATCTTCATCCTGGAAAACACCATGGAATAGGTTTTAGTTTAAAAACCAACACACATCTAATCACCATAACAACATAAAACTCACATCACCACCATATATACAATATTATTAAAGAACCCAACAAAATAGTCATATAACATAATCATTGTAAAATATATCATCTAACAACATATGCAATAACCAGTACAACAAATCAACCAAACAATAAATCCACCATTGCTCTACAGTCAGCGATCAAATACATCAAAATAAAGTATCGGGTCAATCAAAGTGTAACACACTATCATAAAACATAAACAAAATGAAGGGGTACAACATCCTCCCCCCCCCCAAGGATCAGACTTACTCTAAGAAGCCTACACACAGAAAATAGATAACACACACATCTAAAATACGTCCTACCAAGATATAGAAGACTTGCTACTAGAATCCTACTAGATCCGTACCTGGTCAACATCTCGACCTTTGAGGATCAACTCCTAACGTAGAAGGACCACCTTGGTGCACGACCTAGTGGTTATCCACTACGGTAAACACCCTATGCGACTTGCCTACATCTCCTACTGTCAATTTTGATGTTGTCGGTCTCAAATTAAACCCAGAAGTGATCTTCTAAGGACACTGATGAGTAATCTGTCCCTGTTGACCACAAGTAAAACATTCTATACTCCTTCTGAATCCTCTATCACCTGGAGGTACACTAGACTGAGGAAAACTACCTCCACTAGCTGCAGACTGAGAACTAACACCCTGCTGAGGCTAAGTATTCTTATTATTCTGTGGATTACGTTGTTGCTGCTACGGACCACCCTTAGAGGGTGCTTGAATATTCTTAGAGGTCCCTACAACTTGAGGTTTTCCACCTCGAGAACCAAAGCCCAAAACTGGAGCACTGCCTATTTGTACTCCTGTGTGTCCTAATGCCATAGCCAGATTCTCTTCCACAAGGTGAGCTTTCTCAATTGCCAACTCCATCGTCTTCGGCTCGAAGACTCTAACACCACTGCTGATACGGGCATTTAAGCCCCTGACAAAATGTTGCACTAGCATGGCCTCATCATTTTCGATTCCCACATACTGCTTGAGCTCATAAAAATGACGCTCATATTGTTCCACGATCATAGTCATCTTTCTTAATTCGTGGAACTCGTCTGCTCTACGCTGCCTCCAGTGATCGGAAAGAAAACGGGCCCTGAACCTCTCCATAAATAACTCCCAAGTAACCATACTGATGTCAATGTGCAATTTTTGCTCCTCCAATCTCCACCAAGTGGAAGCAAAACCTCTAAGGTGCATGATAGCGCACCTAGCCCTAGTGTTACTATCATAGGGATGCATCGCAAAGCATCTATCCAAATCGATTAACCAAGTATCTACCTCTAGACCCCCACCAGATCCATCAAAAGTAGGGGGTCGTGCTCTCAATAGGTCCCTCATATGACCTACCACTATTGTCTCCTGCTCAGTTGTGTTTTCCCCATGTCTAGGGGATCTCTCCCTTTCTCTATTCACTCTCTGTTCCTCATCCTGCCTAGGGCCTAAATGACCCAATATCTCCTCTAACAAATGTTGCAACTGACCACCTAGACCAGGCTATCCTGGGTTTTGACCACCACCACCTATTCGATTGCTTTGGGAACTTTGCAGTTCCTCACGCTCTGAACTATGTGAGCTCGGAAGTGATGGACTTTGGCGGTTGGCCCCACAGCCACCACCTCAGCCTCTTCTTCGGCCACGCCCCTACCCCTAGGCATGATCCTGCACAACGATTAAGTTATGTGAGATCAAGAGTTACGCAAGGTTGCCTAATGGACTCACTACCCAGAGTACCAATGTTTGCTTTCTTGGGCTTGATTCACAAGATTATTCATTTCATCCAACATGGGGAGAAGACTAGCTAAAGTCAAGAGTGTCTCTATATTGCTTAACCTATGCAAGAGGTTAGGAGCTATTTCTACTGTGTTGTGATGCTCGTGCATTACTCCAATCAAGGATTGATATTATGAAAGAACTCATTGCACTGGTCCACACAAAGAGATCCATCCGGTATCAACATCCTTGAGAAGCTATTTTCTTGCTATTATTCCCTTAGCAAAATTTTAAAATTTAGTGAAACTTTTGGGACCTTGGCAGAAGTATGCGTAGAGCTCGCAGACTAGATTTTCAACATTCGATACTATAGGAAACTTGCTTACAATTCTAAATGTTAAATTCATTATATGGGCCATGTATTGAATTCCAAGCATGTATGGTGCACAAGTAGTTTGTAACTTTGTGCAAACACCATTCCTTTGACCTTGCATTACTGCAGCTCCATCAACTCCTACACATGCCAACTTTTGGAAATTGTGAATTTCATTCAAAGATTTCTTGACTAGTTCAAATAGATTTTGCGATGTTGAACTGCCCTTCATTTATGAACATAGAGAAAATGAGCTTGGCAGACATGTTTTATAGTATACACATGCATACAGACCCAAGAAGTATTATCTACCATAGTAACTTCATCTAAAGATACTGCAATGAAGTTTGACTCTTTTACTTTCTCCCTTAAATCTTGCTTTTCCACTGCAACAAGACAATTTTCCCATTCCCATCCAACATTTACTAACTAATGTGTGCTAGGAAAGTGAGGAACACCCAAAAAGATAATAAATTAAAATATTTTGGGTATTCTATCATAGGATGCCCTCTAGACAAAATATGAAAAACAAATTCATTTGAACAATTTTTTTGAGATGTGCTCCTTCTATTACTTTTCCAAATTGAGCCTCAATTGTACCTCCACATGTAGCAAGCTTCAAAATTCTTTGATTATTCTCTTCGTATTCCATGAAATACTTAACATGAAGACATTCTTCCTTTGATTTCCATCATACTACTGATTATTCCTTTCCATCTACGATTTATTTTTCATAAACTTTACCGATATTCTTTTCTATAGTGTTAAGCTTTAGCTACAACTTCTTGTTTCTCTTACATTTCCAACTACAAATCATACACTTGCATTTTTTTGGAGGTTCATTTTTGTTTGCTTTCTCCACTACTACAATAAATGGGCACTTTGACACCCAATCAAGCTAAAAATTCCTTGTCATTTCCCACTCGCACCCCATTTTTTATTTTCTTTTTATTTTCTTGCTACCAACATCATCCAAGTCAATTATCTCATTTTAGATAACTAGGGTATCCCTTGGAACTTCTTCTATGGTATTCTCATCCTAATTTGACTCATTTAATTCAATGACAATCTCACCATCTGGTGGAAGTGAAGTATTGTGAATGCCTTCTTCATTAATATTTGGTGGAAGAGTTGATGATGTAGCTCCATCTTGATCTAATGGATTAGAAGCATTTCCAACTCCAAAGTAAGACTATATGGTAACTCTATGTTTTGGGCATTTTGATGGCCTCCCAGTCCCTTCACCACCCTAAGAAGTCTTACCCTTGTTGCACTTTCTGCTCAACATATTGATCTCTCACTTTGAATAAAAGATGGAAAAGATGTCTTTTTGTTTAAGGACAAAGAATATAGATCCCATTCCCTACTCAATATGATCTTTAAGATTTAAGCAAGAATGGAAAAGAGATAAAGAAATCTTATAGCACTATGAAGAAATGATCACTCACCTTTAAGTTTAGGTTTTCACTGACTTGCTATTCGTTAATGCAGGAATGACTATGTTGTAAGTTTGTAACTTTCCTATGATCAACATCAAGGTTCGAAGTCCAAATTCTAAATTGAGAGCTCACAAGTTCTGAATTGAACAAAAAGTGTAATAATAAATGAAATTTTTGATTGTATTTATATCAATGATCCATATTTGGAAAATTCTGCAGGATTTTTAAATGGTATATTAAAAATTTGGCAAATCCCGAGTGATTAAACAATGATACATTTGAGTGTTGGGCGAATCAAACCTCAACGCAACACATACATTGTAATTTTCAAGGCAATTATGGCCCTACGATTAGCGTGGAGGTGTCATGACAATTGGAAAAATGTGTCCTCAAATGTAATTATTTTTAAAGTTATTGGTGAAATGGGTCCTCATAAGCAACTATTTGTAAATTTTAATTGACAAAATGGGTCTTGATACACAATTTTTTTTATTAGAGGTAAAAGCGGGTTTTAATGGGGCCCGGAACCCAGTACAAAGGAAAGCAAGCTGTTAAAAAGATAAACCATTAACCAACAACAACACTACAACAACCTCTAGAAGATAACCATGAATACACACGCTGAAAAATGGGTCATGATACACAATGTTGTTTGAAAAGTATTGGTTTATATGTAGGTGATTTATTACATGCTTCCGAGATTCTAGGAAAAAATATTAATCGGTCCATTTAAAACGTGTAGTTTGTTATGGTGAATTTATTACTTAAATATGCCTCATAAAAAAATTGATGGTGAATGGAAATGCATTGGATTGATAATTCATAAAATACCAACAGTTTGGCCACCCTGTTAGGTGCAATTAATTCACCAATTTTGACTCAATCAATATCTAATATTCGCCAATTAGCGAAGATTCACCACTAAAAAAATCCCTGATGTACTCATTTTTTTTATTGAAGGTATGCAGTTTTTGACTCAATTATATAATTGAGACAATGAGTTGTAATTAATTATACCTTCTATCATGTATTGTGATTTGTTCTTAATAAAATTTGTTTAAATATTTATTACAATACTTTATATTGCTTTCTTAGTTTTGCAGTATTGTTGTAATAATGTTAATGAGGGATTTTTTTGTCCACATTTTTAGGGTTGTTACAACTGAGAATTTTTTTTAATAAACTTGACCCCTTTGATTTTCATTCCAAGAATGAACTTTTCTATCCCTAAATCCATAATATCAAATTTTCTAAAAACTTGAGTCTTAAGTTCTCTAATTAGTGGTTTATTGTTACCAATAAACATGGCATCTACATTTAAAGTATGCAAAATGATTCTCTTCACTTCTAACAAAAACCAACTTCAAATCAAATAAATCAAATTTTTGATACCACATCTAAGGTATTTATTTTAAACCATACAAAGAACATTTAACTTGAAAAATAATGTTTTATAACTAGCTTAAACCTTTCTAGCTATTGCACTTCAATTTTCTTTTCAAGATCTCCATGCAAGAAAATAATTTTAACATTCATTTTATCAATCTCAAAACCACAAGCTACAACCATACATAAATCTCAAGTGTTACATTTGTTTAAGGTCATCATCTCCTCCAATATAACCTCCATCAAAGAATTGTGCTCCCTTGAAGAGAGAGCGTCTTTAAAATATCTCAATTCATCATCAATACACAATAAAAAATAGATGTAATATATCTATCATCTAGATTCCACTGTCTTGTAAATATTCTCAAGATTGGAGTAATAAATTATTCTTTTTTCTTTGCATTCTCATATTTCTCAAAAAATATCACCTAAACCCTCTTCTTCATCTCCATCCTCTAATGTTTCATTTTGTTCTTTAACATATGCATATTTATGCTTCTTGACCTTAATCTTTGCTATCTATTTTTTTTAACTTTGAACTTTTTAAAACTTTTTGTATTCATTAACTTGACATGTGGTATGGGGTTATTATTTATTGTTGTGTCAAAAAAATTGTTCTTCTAAAATTCATATTAGTCTTTCAACAACACATAAACTCTGGTCAAATTATAAATATCAAAGTCCACATCATCACATTTCATTCATGAACATTCTCAAATTTTTCACAATATTAATTTTTTTATAAAAAGTATAGTTACTAGTTGTGGTTATAGTCATAAGTATCAAAACTTGTGTCATGAAGTCTTGTCAAAATGATCAAGGGATTCCATAATCAGAAATATATGCCTTCTATGTAATTGGACATGTTTATAAGACATTCAAAAGTTAGAAATAGCTAATTTTTAGTATAAAATTTAAATTGATCATTGTTATAATTGATCTACAAAGTGAATTTAGACTTTTTCAAAGTTCACCAATTTGCCACAAGGTCATCACATGACATATTTTTTTTTTCCAAAATCTCAATGATGAATCTATAATTATATTCTAATTCATTCTTGTCAAATTGAAGTTACAATATACATGAATGAGTGAGTTGTTGGGATTTTTTTTAATTGATACAAGCTCATAATCTCATCTAGATTAGAAACTATATATATTTATCAAATACATATGTATTGCTTTTTATTTATAAAAATTGATCTGATTATCAAAATTTTAAAAAATATATAGGAGTTTTCTACACTTTATGCTTTACACATTAATTTATTTTTTATATTTTAGACTATTTTTGTGCAAATTATGCAATGCACATGCTTAGTGATGTAATTTTCAAGATTCGTACACTTTGAAATTATAAAAAAAATATACAATAAAAAAGTCATAACTTGCAGTACTCACTCTTAACTATATTTCTAACAAATGGTTTAAATATAATAAATAAATAAAATAGGGGACACACTCTAAACACTATGTTATATTTTAGTAAGAAAAACATGGACATTTTTGTGTGCAAACAACATTTGAACCACTCAAAATTAACCATTTTATAAAAAATCAGTAGTTTAGAAACTATATTCATTATACTACAATTATTATTCTTTTCATATCTTCAAATTTTGAGTGCATAAATCTCAAATTACTCATCCAAGTTTAATTTTAGTTGATTTTAAATAGATATTTCTTGATTTTAACTCCCCTGTTTTCTCCCTTTTCTTGTGCACTTACCCAAATATACTTGTTTAAGTGTAACGCCTCGTCGTGCGAACCCCAAAGGACATCAACACAATAATTTTTTTTAAAGTATTCTAAACATACATGTGATGCACATCAAATAAAAATTCATAAAACTTAATTAAACAAATTCACTTACACTTACGTCCCTTGGGGTACACAAGGAGACATTACGAACTTAATTCCATACAACAACAATAAAGAATAAAATTCAAAGATATAGTCCATAACAAAATAAACATTAACAAATATAACACACATGATAATCATTGATAAGTAACCAACTGTGTACGTAAATACAACATATACATGATTAACTCAACACATTGAGTAACAATTGCCATGGCCAATAGCCACACGAGGTTTAACATTACATTACAGTACAATGTTCAAGAAGTGCAATGATACAAAAGTGTTTCCAAACATGAACGGAAACCGTACAACAAGATAACATGATACAAATGAACAGATGAATACACAGTATCATAACTAGCTCCAAGACAGATACAACTTTGGAGTCACCACAACAACACCAATCCGCACCTCTCGATCCTTGACTGGGGAGCCAATGGGGTGCTTAGCAATTATCACTTTTATATGAGAACTCATATTAGTGGAAATGAATGTTGGATTAGTTAAGTTTGTTAATGGGTAGTTAATGTAATGTCTCTTCATGTACCCCAGGGGACTTAGGAGTTTAGTATGTATTTGTAATTATGTTAGTTGCAATTGATAACATTGTACTTTTACTTTATGTTTAAAAAAAAAATTATTGTGTTGGTTAGTTGTCCTTTGGGGTTTGCGTGACGGGGTGTTACAACTTGGTATCAGAGCCAGGTTAACTATGTATATTAATGAATATACCAAAGTACGTAGAATTACATGCATGGCCCTCGATCATCTATATCTAGAGCTAACTTCTAAAAGCCCAATTTTTTTAAGCTAGCAGAAAATTATAGATTTGAATCATCTTGATAATTAATTATAGTTCAATGCAAGTGGGAACTTATGTGTCTGTGTACATGGATTTGAGATACCAATGTACCATTGTACAATAGTCAAGCGCTCTATCAGAGAAGTAATTGTTACAAAGGAAGCTTTTAATGGTATTGTTAAATCTATTAGTGATGATTTGAAGGAAATCTCTTGCCTCGGAGATTTATAATAGATTCCCTCGAGATGAAATACTTGAAGCCATATCTATTGTGTATCCTCAATTTTGGATTCAAGGCAACCAAGATAGCCCAAGCTATTTTCATGATAATGTAAATATCTTGGTCTAATTATTTTTGAAAAGTGTAAAATACAATTAATAGACAATAGAAGGAATTGTAAATGGAGATAAGCTTAGACAACAATGTAAGCATTTTTCAAGAAGTATGATGGACCAGTTTGATTCCATGGAGAAGCCCTTTGAATTGGGATCAATAAAAATGTCTTGGACAACCTTAGGTCAGAGTGAAATATTGCATAGATCTATATCAAAATCATTTAAACTTGTTAATTTATGTCAAATAATGATATCGAGGTCAATGGAGGATGAGAGAGTTTTTAGTTCATTGGCATTTTTGAAATCAAAGATAAGAAACAAACTAGACAAGAATTTGGAAAATTCCTTGAGGGTGAAAGGAATTATGTATAATGTCAAAACTTTTCCTTTTCATAGGGAACCCACAATCTAGAGGTCCATATGCAAAAGAAGAGGGTTGTGCAACACTTCAAACGCTAGTAGTGGTGGCACAGGTAGTTGGAAAAATGACAATGACACTAAATTTTGAATTTGAGACATAGGGTGATGAAGACCAAACTCAAAATCAAGACAACTCTTTTAATTTATATCAAGTTGAACATCAGTTTGAGGACCCTGACTTGATTTGGGAAATGGAAGTAAATTTGTAGTTTGTAGGTATTTATACTCCACTTCATTAATCATATTCCAAACTGTAGTTGATGATATTTTATATTGTATTCCATGAAATTGTGATATTTAATATTTAATATTTAATATTGTATTCCATGATATTGAATTTGATATGTGATTCCGCATTGTTTTTCACATTTTATGAATTATTTTGATTAGTTCCTTATCTGGAACTGATTCAAAAAATGAAATATACTCCTACAACAAACCAACTCATAGTCATGGCTTATAACATCATCATCACCTTACAATAAGAAACCAAGCAAAGAACAACACTTATCACACTACTTATAAATTCCTATTGCATTGTCATTTACATGATCTTTAATAAATAAATGAAAGGAATATTAATCCATTCCTTGAATAGAAGCTAACAGTTCAACATCCATAACATAAACACATGATGTGATATGACAACTTATAAACAACCCTTGATTATTTTGAATCAAAAGATAGTGAATACAATACTAGAGAGCAAGATAGGTCAATATTCAAAATTAAAGAAATACACTTAAGTATTTGAGTCATCTTTTGTTATTATAGAGAAAAATTACAACATTTCCTAAATGTGCTATCAAATAGCTTAAACTGTGTAAAAAGAGCTTGCAGAGAATGAGATGAAAGATCAAAAAATTAGAACGCTTTGAAATTTTGAATGAGGCTCGAGATTCCCTTTTATAACATAAGGGAAGAAACAAGAAAAGAAGTAGAGAATCTCATCCCAAAACTTTCTAACAACCAAATTCTCAAATAGGAGGCATAGGAATAAAAGCATGGATCCAATTACAAGCTGGGAAAAAAATTATATTGTTCATTCCATGCCTCAATCATATCCTCAAAAGACCAGGAACATGAGCTAAGAGCTTTTTTGAAATCTTCAAATTTTGATGATACTTGGCATCAAGTAAAGCATTGGCCTCTCTACAAAAACTTTCCATCTTTTTTTCTGCATCAACCAACTCGTCTAAATAGGAGTCAAGCTTATTTAAATCAAGATTTTCATCTTTGTAAATCAGAGGGAGGAGTGTGGGGATTATAATATTGAAACTATCCTTCCATTTCTCTAGGCTCTTTAACTCCCCATTATCTTCTAACAAGCGGGGTACAACCCTTCTATCACCATTTATGAAAGAGTTCATTATTTCTCGTGTAGCTTCAATTATACCTTCTAAATACCCTTTATGATTATGTGCCATCTTGACAATCTCAAAAGTAAGATAGATACTAGATGGGGCATCAGATGTGTATTTAGATCCCTTATACATACCTTCCAAAGATGAAAATCTAGGTGTAGACATCCAAATTTGACCACTCCCATATGGTCAAATTCATCTATTTTATTTTTCTATCTCATATCACCCATCGATATTAATTAAATGATTTGATTAATTAATATTTCCCCTTTTCCTAAGGTTCCTAAAATATTTAATTTAATAATTAAATACTTTACCTTTCATCCCTTCCTCTCTAAATTAAATAAATATATCAATTTATTTAATTTAGTCATTTAGCCTTTTGAATTTAAATCAATTTTAGAATCCCTATTTTCTCTCTCCTTGTCACATTCTCCATAATCCTCTTCTAATCTGGATTAGTTTAATTAATACTAGATTAAGATGTGTACACCTTTAGTCGGGATTAATGTCACATCCTCCATATTTTGCAACTTGCCTCTAATCCTCCATTAGTCTTCTTAATCACTTGTTTGCACAACCTTAATATAATCCTCGTGCCATTTTTGGTATGCCTCTAAGTCAACCTTCATAAGTGCTTTCTTTATTTAGCCTAGACAACATCTTTTGCATGTGAATTAAAAATTCACATTTATTGATCCAATGTTTTCCTCTTCCCCATGAAGGTTGTTGAGAAATTCTAAAATTTTCCATATGTCACATCCCCCACATGGAGACAAGGACCTCCTTTATGAGGACCTTGTCTTATCCCCAAGGTACTCCCAATCATGTGAATTAAAAATTCACATTTATTACTTCAAGGTCTCTCTCTTCCCCATGAGGATTATTGAGGAATTCCAAATTTTCTCATGTGTCACATCCTTCACACATGGGGACAAGAACTTCCTTTTTGAGGAAATCTTCTCCCAATCCCAATGTACTCTCAAGTACCTCCACATCACATGTCCTCTTTCCACCTCACTTCCACATTGCAAGATGTGATGGTTTGTGAGTTCTCAACTCACCACAACCCTTCATCTTGTCCATGGTGGCTAAATCCTAGCCATCTAATTCTCTAGAGACTCTTCCCCTAAAATAGAGGATTTTAGTCTCATTTTCATTCATTTACATTCACAATTCACAAGCATCCCTACTCTAGCAATTTTCAAGCACTTGCATTCAAGCTCACTCATCCACCATTGTTAAATCTTCAAGCTCATATTGCATTCATTTCATACACTCATCCAAATACCCAAATCCATCTTTGAATCCTCTATTGAATCCACATCATTTTGCATCTCATTCTAGGTGATTTGTCATCAAGGAGAACACAAAACAATCAACATCAAAGGGCCAACCAACAAATCAACTTGTGCAAGGTAAATAACTAGTTTTTATCTTTTCTTTGTTCAAGTTTAACTAGGCTAATCTTGAGGTGTTGCTTTGTATATTTCTCCTTTTGCATTTCTTTTGTTTTGCATCATTTAGGGTAGGAAAACATGTTGCACACATTTCTAACATGCCTAGTGGGACCCACAAACAAGTATGTTCTTTTTATGTGCTCTGTTGTTTGAATTTTTCCAAGTTTAGGTTACATAGAGGCGATTCTACTACTAAAATAGGCAATCTTATAGCAACAAGGGAGATTTTGTAGTCAAGACAGGCAAGCCTGCCTTAAACAGAGGCGAATCTGCACCTGCAAATTTTCCCATCTATCAAACAGGGGCAAATTCTACTCCCTATTTCTCAAACAGATGACCTTTCTCTTGACTTGGGCGAGCCTGCTTTCTGCAAATAGGAGAGCCTGCCTTTGAAACAAGCGATTTTGTTGCTACCAGGGGCAATTTTGCTGTCAAAATAGGCAATTTTGTAGACATAGGGGTGATTATGCTGTCATAACAAGTGATTCTACTACTAACAGGGGAAATTCTTCTATCAAAATAGGTTATTCTGCTTCAAATAGAGGCGATTGTGAGGTAAAACTGTGACTTAAATCTTCAGTTTCACTATTCGTTTCTTGTTGTTTTCAGCTACTGACCCTCTAACTTGTTTGTTTGTGAGTGTCTTCTTTTTTTCTAATGTTGTGCAACTATTTCCCATTCGTCTAAGGTGGGAGGTTCAAACTACTCACATCTTTGTTGCAGAACGACCAGGACAAGACCCTTAGTTTTGCTTGTTGTTTTTTGTCATACTAGTTAGATACACATAGAACTAATTAAAGGGTAAGATATATGTGTTTGTCATGCTTGTTAAGTGGGTTATTGACATATCCAATCCCCTTGCGCCATTTGGAGATCCTGGGTGATGAGAAACCACAATCCACTTTAGTCCATTTGTGTTACCCAAGAGATACTAGAACGTCCAAGCTCCCCCCTTGCACTTTGTGCGACCTGGGGACCAGCCAAAAACATTTAGTGTCTTATTTTAGCAGGACCTACTTGGGGATTTCATCACCCCAAGGGACAATCCCAACCACATGTACTGGTGGGGTATATAAAGGGGGGAGAGCCAAAGTTGTACCCCAATCTAGTCACATCATGTCTAGCAGAGCGTCGAAGCTAGGGTGATACCCAGATAAGACGTGAAGAGTTGGTCTAAGTTTTCAGTACCTTGTTGGGGCTCCCGACTCACACTTGTGATGGGCTGGTGTTCACAATTGTGCCTCATGTACTAGGTGTATATCGAGGACTCCCTAGATCACCTTGTTCATCCTAGATAGAGGATCGTATTGGCCATACCCTTATCACTAATTTTAGGATTGTGCTACTTGAATTGTCTTCTTTGTGCGAAACTAGTGCATTTATTTTGGTTAAGTCAGCCTTACCTTCTATTTGTTGCTTGTTGTATTTTTGTCCTTTTCCATAGTTCATTATTTCTCACCCAGTCTAGTCCAAGTCTGTCGTTTGGGTGAATTTTCCTTTGTTAGGGGAAAATTTGCTTCTATTTGGGGTGAACCTATTGTCCAAAGGGGCAACCATGTCTTCTGTTTGAGTCATTTCTCAGTCATTTCCTGTCAAAATCACCCATACTCCTTAGAATAGGTGAACCTGTACCATTTTTGGGCAATCCTGCCACTGTTTTAGGTGATCTTGCTAGCTAAAGGGGTGATTCTACTCTCTATCTAAGTCATTCTGTTAGTCAAACAACCCATCACATTCGCCTGTTGCATCAAAAGGGGAAAACCTGCTTCATCTTTGGGTGATTGTGCTTGTTGTTTCAGTCCCCTATTGGTCTCTTGATCTATCATATTCTCCCATTCCCTAGAAACAAGTGAATTTGCATCATCTTTGGGTGAAACTGCTCCCTAAACAACCAATCTCGCCTTCTGCTTGAGTCCCCATTTGTCTGTTTCCTTGTTAGAAAATTCTGTTTTCCCATTTGACAAGTTCATGTCCCCATTAGGAGAGTCTATTTTCCTATTATACGGGTTAGTTTCCTCGTTTAGAGAGTCTATTTCCACATTAGGAGAGTTTGTTTCCCCATTCAAAGAGTTTGTTTCCCCATTAGGAGAGTCCATTTCCCCATTTGAGGAGTCTGTTTCCCCGTTAGGAGAGTTTGTTTCCCCGTTAGGAGAGTTTGTTTCCCCATTTAGAGAGTCTATTTCCCCTTTAGGAGAATCTGTTTGGCTGATTGTTTAGTCCATTTCCCCATTAGGAAAGTCCGTTTGTCTGTTCAATTAGTTTGTTTCTCCATTCAGAGACTCTATTTCCCTGCTACAAAGATCTATTTGTCTATTCAGAAAGTATGTTTCCCCTGTTAGAGTTGTTTGTTACCTCGTTTATCGATGTTGTTTGGTCATTTTAAGATTTAGACAAGTGTGAAAGTTTTTTAGGCGACCTTGCATCTTGATTAGGTCACCTTGCCTTTTGTTTGGGGGAGTTTGATTATTGTTTCAACAATTATACACCTTGTTTAGGCGACCTTGCACCCTGATTAGGTGACCCTGATACCTATTTAGGCAATTGTGTACCCTGATTAGGCAACCTTGCACATTGTTTGGTTGACCTTGCACCCTGATTGGGTGACCCTGATACCTGTTTAAGTGATTGTGCACCCTATTTGGGCGATTGTGCACCCTATTTGGGAAATTATGCACCTTGTTTGGGTGATTGTGCACCTTTTTTAGGCAAATATGCTCCCTTTTTAGGCAATCCTAAACCCTATTTAGGCGATTTTGTCACCTATTTAGGAAAGTCTAATCCTTGTTTGGTACAAAATCCAAAAACTTAATCTATTGGGCCCCCAATATTTTGTTGTTTTCCAAGTTGTTTGCATCTTTCTTTCACCCATAATTTGCACTTCAGTCTATCTGCATTATCTAAAGGTCATTTTTTCATGATCTGAATCATATAGGCACATCTTAAAACATCTCTAGGTTGTATATTCACCATCGTTTTCTTAATACAAATCCCCTAATTTTGTTTGAGGTTATTATCCAAATTGGCCTAGGTGTCTGAATTTGATCGTCATCCTACACATCTGCTTAGGATAGTCATCCGTCCTAAGAAAGCCATGTCTTTGGCCCAATCCATCCACTTTCATCTCAAGGTGGATTTGGTGTCATAATCATCTATTTGTCCTTTAATCTGATCAAGCGGCACCTTAAGTCACCTAGGGTGATTTCTAAACTTGGTTTAGAATCCTTTTCATCATCCTATCTCATCCATCATCCAATCATTTTATGAATCTATCTTATCCAATCCAATCCAATCACATCCCTATCCAATCATCCAATCTACAAATCCCTCATCCAATCCAATCAATCCTTCAATCATCATTTAGGTAATCCTTGCATCGCATCTTAAAGTCTAGCCTCATCCTAATCCACCTAGTAGCTTTGCACTTTAATGCTTGTTCAAACCCAATCACAAGTGAAGAAACAATTGGTAGAACAAAAAGTCCAGGGTTCTCAACCAAATATCCATGAGGATCCCAACAATGGTGCCAATATCCCTTAGGATCCCAACAATGGTGCCTCGTCATAGTCCAATACTGATGTTCAAAACACTTCACTGCCTAGTGATGAGACATGGTCAATCAACCTAAAATCACAGTTGACGAATACCTTAGCAATCTCGTCAATGTTCAAATGATGGATCAAATCCTTAATGAGTGTGGGGATAAGATTTTTTCCACTTCAATCATGAAAGGAATCAAACCACCACCTGATTTTGATATGTCACAATATACTGGCACCTAGACCCTTCTTGTACCTCAAGATCCACAGACTTCCCAGAACATTCCAGGAAATTCATACATCCCTGAAGGTGCACCCATAGAAAATTGGTATCTACTTGGGTTAAAAAATGTCATGATACATCAAGTTTCAAGTTACCCTCATCTTCCAACCTCAGCCTCAAAAGCACAACTTGATCCTAACGATCCCTATGCCTATGGAATTCCATAGAATATTCCATCTGCTCTGCCATTCCTGCTTCATCATCTTGGTCAACCACATGTCAACACTAGGGGAAATCCTATCCTTGCACTAATGCCACCTCCAGGGCTTGCACCTGCTTGCTATTTAGTACCACCATCTCAAGGTAACATCCCTGCATTCTAGCAGCCTCCCGTTAATCCTCAACAATCCACTGTGTTGCAGGCATTGCTGCAGCAAGTGCCACCACAACATATCGCTACTACTGCTATCTTATCTCAACCACCTCATCAACCACCTCTTGAACAAAACGTCACAATTCCGCAATAGAATGTCACAATTTTGCAACAGAATGTCACAATTCTCCCACAGAATGTTACAATTCTACAACAAAATGTCACAATTCCGCTACAAAATGTTTCGATTCTGCAGCAACATACTACTATTCCTACACAACCCCCACACCAAGTGACGCAAACCACATCGTAGCCTCCACAACTGCCCCACGGTGCCTCCACAGTGATCCCACAATAGCAACACATCCCATATCACCCACTTTAGCAGCAACCACCACAATAGCAACAACCACCCCAACATACACATGTCCCCACACAAACGCAACATAATCCTCTTGCACAATATCTCTACCATCCATCGAGCACATATACCACCTATGCTACTCCATCCAATCCTAATCCAAATCTCAATCTTGGCCCTCAGAATCAACCTCAGACTCGACAACCTCTTTACACCAACCCTCCACAATCACATTCAAATCCTTACCAATAGACATCTAATCCAGAACCACCTCCATATGTCACACAACAACCCAATGTTATGTAAAATTACCAATCCAATCCATACTACACAAAAAAATAGCCACCCTATAAACAAGGTGCTCCATCCACTTCCTTCTATCAGCAACCAATGTCATACCAACAAGGCGCTTCCAAATCACCATACTACCAAGATCCTATGCAATATCAGTAGGGTACTCCATCCACTTCGTATTATCAACAACAACCACCCTACCAAGAAGCAGTGTCCACCTCTTACTATCAAATTTGTCATCCTCCTATCCACCTTACCTTAATTCCCAACCACAATCCACATACACTAATCAATACCAACAAATGCCTCCGTATGTGCCTCCACCCACTTATGATCAAATCACTTCCGCCCCATCCTCATCATACCAACAATATCCTCCCTATGATCAACATAATCCATCTAATTTGACTCTTGCAACACTTGTCAATAAATATTTGGAAGAATTCAAGGTTGTGTTAAAAGACTTGCAAGTAGGGACTAGCAAACAATGTTTAAGTTTGAAGACATTTGTCCCTATCTGTTTGATCCTTCAATTTCATTAGTTCCTTTCTCGAAGCATTTTGAAATGCTGAAATTCAATAAGTATAAAGGAAAAAAAGACTCCAAGGCTCATCTTCAGGAGTTTTATGCCCACTGTCAAGAAGTCATGCATAATGACAATTACCTCATGCAATTATTTCCCAGGATTTTACAGGGGATAGCTCTTGACTGGTTTATGGGTCTTGAGAAGGGATCTGTCAAGTCATTTGCAAAACTTTCAAAATAGTTTTTCTCCCACTTCTCCTTTAACTTGGAGAAAGATATCGATACGTTAGATCTCATAAAAGAAAAGCAGGGTGAGGGAGAAAATTTTGCAAGCTATCTTCAAAGATGGTGAGCTTTAGCCAGTCAGATAAAATCCCCACTTAGGGAAAAGGACATGGTCACCCTATTCATCAAAAAATCTCATTTGGATATGGCCCACAATTTCAGACTTCACTGTGCCACAACCTTCGTAGAGATAGTGGAGAAAGGCCCTATCCTTGAGAGGGCACTTATTACTGAGGGGTTAGTCAAAAATTTTAACTCTGATAAAGAGTAGTCATCTAGGGATAAGCCTCGTTATTGGAACAAGAACAAAAACATTGTTAATGATGGTGTCACTGACACCAAACGCATCCAAGTATCCAATGCTTTCTAGAAGCCACAATATCCCCCTCCTCAGTAGTCAAATCCTCATGCCATAGTAGTGCCACAGAGGGCACCACGTCCTCCCCAACAATCCAATCAAAATAATCAAGGGAATAACAAATGCCAATTCACTCCATTAGGAGAACCCTTGAGCATTGTGTTCCATAGGCTTCTTCAAGAAAATTACCTGATCACATATCTTCTGACCAAGCCTCTTGACGAATCCAAGCCCAAACCATCCTGGTACAAAGAAAATGAGTATTGTGAGTTTCATAAGATTAAAGGGCATACATTGAATAAATGTCAAGGCCTGAAAACATACATCCAAGATCTCATAGATCGAGGTGATATACATGTGGATGCCAACATGACACCCTCATCCAATGCTCAGCTACAAATATATCAAAATGCTTTCCCTAAGCATAACCAAGGTCCTAGTACGTCAAACTCAAATCCCAAATCTAGTAACAACAATTATTAGAGTAACACCACAAATAACATCAGTTACAAGAATGTACTGTTCAATTATCAGGGCATAGTCATGCACATTGAGCAAGTAGAACCACATGTGTCTATGACACACTTGAAAGGGAAGGACCCACAGTGTGTTTTTACCACCTGCCGCACTCGTACCATTGTTCTTGGAGCCTCTACATCAACCCAACCACCTCTTGTAAGCTCCCAATATAATATTCTTGACCATCTAGGGAAGACCCCGTCACAGATGTCCATTTTGGACTTGCTCAAGTCTTCTCCTATGCACCAACAAATTTTAACCAAAACCTTACAGGATATCCATGTCCCCAATGACATCAATCCTACTCAATTCCAAGAATTGGTAGGACATCTCTCAACCACTTATCAACTCAGCTTTAGTCAGAATGAAATATTGTGCATAGATTCCAACCACAACCGTCCTCTTCACCTTGAGGTCCTTGTAAACTGCCACAAAGTAAAAAGGGTCTTGGTAGATAATGGCTCTGCCCTAAATCTTTGCACATTAAAATTCATAAAACAGGTGGGATACACCCATGCTAACTTAAATAATCAAGTCATCACTATCAAGGTGTATGATAATGCAAAGCATGATTCTGAGGGGACAATATGTCTTCCAATTCAAGTTGGGCCCATTGTACAATACACTACCTGTCATGTTCTTGATTTGGAACTCCCCTATAACCTTATTCTTGGTAGTTCATGGATCCATTCGATGCAAGACGTTCCATCCACGTACCACTAATGTCTAAAATTCCCATTCAATGGGGTGGAAGTTACAATGCACGCAAATCCTCAACCATTTGAATATTTCCATGCATTAGAAGCTTCTTATCCCCATTCTCATTATTTCCCAAGAGTAGAAATGGGACCACCTCAAACCTCATCATCTCATCCATCTACTAATGCACTAACTACCACTTCATCCACTCCATCATCCACATCTGATTCCACCCTTACCAAAGTCCAGATCGCTGAGAAGGGCTATGGTGAATATGAAATGCGTACAACTTTGAATGTGGAAACCATGCCACCCTCACCACACACATATGTCCAACCTTCTCAGTTTGTGCTGAAGGAAGAAGAGAAGACGATCACCTTGAGTTCCAAAAATGTGGGATCTAGCACCTTCCGCTCTCCTGGGTTAAGGAAAGACACACCAGAAGATGATATCAGCCAATGGGTCTATCATGAGGAATGTGAACCCTCTGCCCCTTTGAAAGAATATTTCCAAGAAACCTACCCTTGGCCCTCTAAGTTTTCAGAGAAACTAAATTATTGGGGGGAGGCCTTGGTGTAGAAGAGCAAGGTAGATGGCAGCCAATTGACACTTTTGTGCGTCCAATAAAATTGGGCTTGCGCTATGACAACAAACAAAAGGGTCCTATGACATCGTCTAGTACCTCTAAAAAATTCAATGTGGAAAATGGTCTCCTCAAAGACATACCAGAAGAAGAATCCATCATACACGTTTACGATGATGTAGATTATGTAGACCTTTCTTCCATGTTTGAATGCTTATCCATCTGCACCATTAGCCTATCCCTTCACCATCCTGAACTCATGGATTGGGACCTACATGGTAGCACACCTATCGACGCCTTTTCCTCAAAGGATATGTAGGTACATCTTATGGGATTGGGGGAGGATGAATGCCCTAACTGCAAAAATAAAAAGAAGTAAAATAAAAAAGGGTCACCTAACAAAAACCTCTCAAAGGCGCTTCTTAACTTGGAAAAAGTAAAAACATAGGGTGTATCTAACAATGAAAACCTCGATGAGGCACTGGAAGATGGGGACATTCATCTTCCCCTTGTAGGAACTCAGTTGTCTGAATGATCATCCATTCTAATCGAGGAAATGCAAGAAATAAATTTGGGAACTGAAGAGGATCCCAAAATCACATAAGTAGCCAAATCACTATCAGAGGAAGAGTACTCTACCATCACCCATCTTCTCAAAGAGGGCATCATCAATTTCGCATGGACATATTCAAATATGCTAGGTCTTGATCCTTCTCTAGTAGTACATCACTTAGATGTACATCCAGATGCTAAACCCGTCAAGTAGAAACTCAGGAAAATGCATCCTCAAGTAGCTCTACTAGTCAAGAAGGAGCTATAAAAGCTACTGGAAGCTAGATTCATAAGACCCATCGACTACTCTAAGTGGATCTCCAACGTATTGCCAGTTTCCAAATGAAATAGGAATATCAGGGTTTGCACAAATTTTTGAGATCTCAATAAAGCCTATCCTAAGGATGATTTCCCCTTGCAAAACATTGACATGTTGGTTGATTTAACTATAGGAAATGAGATGCTTTCCCTCATGGATGGCTTTTCTGGATATAATCAGATCTGAATTGTGCCTGAAGATCAATATAAAACAACCTTCACTACACCTTGGGGCACATTCTATTACAATGTCATGCCCTTTGGCCTTAAGAATGCAAGGGAAACCTACTAATGAGTCGTGACTATTATCTTCCACAATCTCATTCACATCATAATGGAAGATTATGTTGATGATCTATTAGGGAAATCAAGAACAAGAGAAGAGCACCTAGTGATACTTAAGAAGATTTTTGAGCGTCTAGAGCACTATAAGCTAAGTTTAAATCTAAAGAAGTGTGTCTTTGGGGTCACATTAGGAAAACTATTGGGTTTCATCGTCTCTAAAAGAGGCATAGAGGTTGATCCAGCAAAAGTCAAGGCAATCATGGATATTCCTCCACCGCATAATCTCAAATAGTTAAGGAGCCTTCAAGGTAAGCTACAATCCATCCAATGGTTTATAGCTCACTTAGCCAACAAATGCCAGTCATTCACTCATCTCCTGAAAAAGGATACCGCCTTTAAGTGGAATCAACAGTGTCAACTCGGCTTTGATAAGATCAACGAGTATTTAGCTCATTCACCCATCCTCATGCCACCAATTATGGGTAAACCACTCCTGCTATACATTTTTTCTACTTCAATCACATTAGGGGCATTATTGGCACAACATGATGAGTCATCAAAAGAAGGAGAAATTTATTATATCATTCGAACCCTAGTAGGCTATGAGCTCAATTATTACCCAATGGAAAAAGCTTGCTTAGCTGTAGTCTTCAGCTCAAAAAAGCTTCGACACTATATGCTTATTCACCCAGTGAAGCTCATCTCCAAGGTCAATCCACTCAAATATTTGTTATCCAGGGCAACTCAAACTGGTCGCATGGCTAAGTGGGTCATGCTATTAAGTGAATTTGAAATAGAATATGTGGATCAAAATGGTATTAAATGGAAAGTGATTGCAGATCAACTGGCAGACACTCCCCTAGTAGATGCCTATCCTTTGATAATGGAGTTTCTTGATGAAGGGGTATTCACAGTAGCAGAAGCGGCCACATGGACACTCTACTTTGATGGGTCATACACACACAATGGATCAGGGGCAGGAATCTTTCTCATCACCCCCAAGGTGATTATATCTTGAAGTCGTTCAGATTGGATTTTCCATGCACAAACAACATCACAGAATATGAAGCTCTCCTTATTGGCCTCAGAATCACAATCCAATGGCACATCACTCACTTAAGAGTCTTTGGTGATTCCCAGCTACTCACCAAATAGGTTAATGATGAGTTTCTAACAAAAGATGATAAATTGTTGCCTTATAAGCGCATGGTGGATGACTTCAAAAAGTATTTCACTTCTATCTAGTTTGACGAGATTCTGAGAGTGAAGAACAAAGCAGTGGATGCAATGGCTACCATTGGTTCCCTAGTCGACATGCCAAAAGATCGAATAGAGTGTGAATTACTCATTGAACAACTCTTAATCCCAGCTTATGGTATCCTCAAAAGTGAGATGGTATACGAAATTGTAGATCCTATGTCACTATGGTATCATGACATCTACACCTACCTGCATGATAACATCTTATCTTCTGACCTTACTCGCAACCAATGAAAATATTTCATCCAACGTACATCCTGTTACACTATTGTAGGTGATACACTTTATCATCATGGGTATGATGGAACCCTCCTCAGGTGTCTAAATGAGACTGAAGCCCACACTGTGCTAACAGAAGTACATAGTGGTGTTTGTGGGGCCCATTCAAATGGCATGGCTCTAGCTAAAAGAATTCTTTGAGCTGGATACGACTGGTCTACATTGGAGCATGATTCCTATGAATTCATGAAGAGTTTCCTACCCTCTCAACAACACGTGGATTTCATACATGCTCTTGCTCAGGATCTACAACCTCTCATAGCACCATGGCCCTTCTCTCAGTGGGGTTTTGACTTAATTAGCAAGATATATCCTCCATCCTCTAATAGCCACACCTTCATCATCACTACAACTGAGTACTTCACCAAGTGGGTGGAAGCAATGCCACTCTCTCAAATCACAGGTACTCAGATATCCAAATTTATCCTTTTCCATGTTCTTTGTAGATATGGAATCCCATCCATCATTTCCGATAATGGAAATCCATTAAAGAACCAAGCCATGAAACACCTCTGTGACACCTTTCATATTCAACACCATTGGTCTATGCCCTATTACCCTCAAGGTAATGGTCAAGCGGAAGCTACCAACAAAACCCTGATCAATATCCTTAAAAGGGTTGTCAACAATACTGGTCAAGATTGGCACCTTCATATCCATCCCACCCTTTTGACCTATTGCACTTCCATCTATACCCCTACTGGCGCCACTCCATATTACCTCATTTATGGTGTCGATGCCATCTTGCCGATTGAGGTAGAAATCCCATCACTAGGAATATCTTTGAAGAATCTTATAAGTGACAAAGATGCCCAGGTTGCAAGAATCGGTCAGCTGGAACTCCTAGATGAAAAATGGATCAAAGCATATAATCATCTTCAGGCATACCAAAATTTCCTTAAGAGGAACTCCAACAAGAATTTTTGTCCTCACCAATTCAACATTGGTGATTTAGTCCTTAAGGAGAACCAACATATCCAGCAAGATCGAGATAAGAAAGGGAAATTTGAAGCAAACTGGCTGGGTCCTTATGTCATCACAACAAAGTATGGATCAAGGGCATACAGACTTGCCACACCTGAAGGAGAGGCCCTAGAGGAGCCCATTAACATCATGTAGCTAAAAAGGCTTTACACTTAAGTCAGCTGGGGTATCCTATCTTGCAAAAATCCAAAAAAAGTAAAAAATTGTCAAAAATACAAAAAAATCAAAAAAATTAGAAAAATCAAAAAATAGTAAAGAGAAATAATTCATCCTATGTTGAAAACCACCTTGGATAAGTACGTTTGGTGAAAACCTAGTCACAAACACCATTCGTACAGGGCTTAATCATTATCTACCTTGCATCCCAGTTACTTTATGCTTCCACTGATCCTAATCTCATATCATATCATCCTATCGATCATATCCTTCCATCTGCATCCCTTCATCCTACCGCTTGGTATATTTTGGTTGAGAATTGGACGATCTTCATCCACTATCTATTACCCTAATTTTTTATCCTAATCTAAGCTTGTGTCGGCAGTCCTTTTTGGCATGTCAGTCCTTCGCTTTCATCTAGGTTCCTTCATCGTGTCGGTCTTCATTTAGATCACATCTTGTCATGTCAGTCTTTTGCTCTTGTTTCTTATTGTTGGTCTTTTTCAAACTACGTTTCCCTTGCACTTTCATGTAGGCAAGGTCAAACATTTGATCCACCCACGAGGCTTTGCTTTTTTTTGTCCAATCTTTGTCCTCCATCGTCTATCCCCATCATCCTCTTTCTACTTTTATCCATGGTCTTCTCGAACTACGAGGGCTCTACGCTTTCACATAGGAAAGGCTAATCTCTAATCATCCCCCAAGCCCCTAGGTCTTTAGGGTGTGTCAGTCTTGTGTCTCATCTTGTGTCATGTTGTCAAGTATGTCCTTCTCTAGTTGGTTCTTCATAAATGAGACCCACTTGTATCATGAGATTCAATTGGTTTTGGAGTCTCCTGTGCCATATCAATCTTTTAGTTTAGTATCCATCTGTGGTCTTAATAGGTTGCATCCTTCCTAATAGACCTCATTGATCTCATCCACCCTTTGGATCCTGTGGAAAAGGACATCTAAAATTGATTGTGATCTTATGATATTTTTGGCTTTTGTTTATCATTTGAGCTCCCTATCATAATTTTCCAGGGTCGCCATGATCTATCATATTATGGTGTGTTCTGATTGGTTAACATAGGACATATCTTGATCCTTTTGTTTGTTGTTGTCTGCTTGGTTGTCCCACGTAGTACCCACCAAGACCCTCGCAGTCTTGTGTTACGCTAGGGCATCCTTTTGTGCTTGTGGTTATCCCAATGCCTGGCCTGACCAAGGTCTTTGTGACTTTGGGGTGTTGGGATAACCTTCTTGTCTGTTGTGTTTTTTTTATGCATTCGACACTAATCTGCCATGGTTACACATACCCTGGCACCTAGTGTCTTATGCTATAGCAAAAATCAGTGCTCTAGAAATAGAAAATCACATTAGGATTGTATTTCATCTTCAATTTTGTTGTATTTCCTCTATACCTAACCTATGACCTATGATTTTGGTTGTGCAAACATTCATCTTCCATCTCCTTTCTTCTCAAGATTCCTATGGTTCTTGAAAGGTGTAGTTTCACACCCATCATCCTTTTATTTCATAAGCTAAAGCAAGCATGATCTGTAAATAAAGTCAACCTACTACTCGCTTCTATCATTATGCAAGCCCTTATTGACACTCATGTCCATTTTGCATTTCATTTGTCCATTAGTGTTTGTAAGGAATTTAATTGCATCTCATCCCACATTATAGGTTTGTTGCATTTCATACCATGTGCATTATTTTAAAGGGTTTAGATTAATCATAATTGGTTATTCTAAGAATCTTAGATTAATTTCATTATCAATTCATTTCCATCTCATTAACACATTACATACATTGCCACTTGCATCATAAATTGTTAGATCCATATCCATAGCATATAAACTCATAAATCATCCATCATGTTAGCTCTCAAAAACGCAGGTTTGAACCACGAACGGTTGCCAAGCTTTCACAATATTTTAGGGAAACAGAACAAGGTTTGAAACAGTTAAACCTTCTACTCTTCAGGTGCTACTAAACCTAGGTGGGTGTACCTATAACAAATGAAGTAGACTTGACAATTGATCTTCTCCTCATGCCATGATTTGTCCATGATGCCAGATTGGAATGGAAAAAATAAAACAAATTTGGTATATATTGTATACTAAAATGAAGACTAACCCCTAATATACTCAAACAACAGATGTAAAAAAGTACAAATGAAACTAAATGATGGAAATGGTGAGACCAATGCCTTATATAATATATGGAGTCAAATGAAATCTTAAACAACTGACTTCTTTCTGGAGGTCATTCAAATTGTTTGGCATATTTTGTTTATAACTAGTATAAACATGCAATATTGTGATTATTAAGTTCTTATTGATCTAAATGAAATTCCCTAATTACTGTGATTAATTAAAAGGATTTAATCCTTCCTT
The DNA here is from genome assembly GCA_007258455.2 of Sequoia sempervirens. Classification (NCBI taxonomy): domain Eukaryota; kingdom Viridiplantae; phylum Streptophyta; class Pinopsida; order Cupressales; family Cupressaceae; genus Sequoia; species Sequoia sempervirens. The sequence goes on from VDFB02358768.1 coordinate 38,934, forward strand.
GAAAGAACCTATCAACCAATCACACAAATACGGAAAATTCATACTAATAAACCAGACATAAACATATTATGCTAGTTTAGATAACCAAGCAACATCAATCTTAGAGACAACTTAAATAATTCTTTCAATAGGCACAACACAACAATTGACACCAGAATACGCCAATAAATCAGATGATTCTCATTGATATCTCCATAGCTTCAAAACATACATCAAAGTCTTAGCCCTGCGAAACATAGTGTTCCACTGTATTTTCTATTCTCTATCCTATTCTACCTATTATGCATATATTGTTTTCAAAATGAACATTTATACATTGAGAATACCAAAGGACGCATCCTTTTGGAAATAGGAAATACAAATTACAAAACAAAAGATAGAGAATAATTAGGCTCTATTTAGCCACAAGTGAGTCTTAGGGAGGTGGTCCAAATAATCTCGGCGCTCATATGTGTCCACATCTCCAAAAACATTCCGGATCGTGATTTCCATCTTGACCATTTCCTCATTTTGCTCGCTCACTTCTTCCAATGTTGTATCCTCTGTAGAAGTGGTCTTCATGATTTCATTTAGCATTGAATCACATTCATTTTTCCACCTGGTGGCTTTTTTCAATTCACCTTTATCATCAGAGAATGTAATCACAGTTTTCTTGGCAGCAACAACTAACCGTTGTTCATCACCTTGCAATTCATCATAGAAGTTTCAATGGTGATTAATTATATGATTTGCAGCTTCAAGTGCAGTACTGTTAGCCTCATTACTTTAGGCCAATTCATGAAACTTCTCCATAACTCATCCATCCATCATTGTGTGCTCCTTCAATGTAGCAAGAGTATGAGAGTATTTTCCCCACAATTTATTCAACCAAGATATCAAATGATCCTACCTCTTCTTGACAATTGTAGCAATTGCATCATGCTTTCCCTAAGAATAAGCACTTGATCCTACCCAATGATCTTTTGCCTGAGAACTTTCTCCTTGAGTAATCATTTTGGTTGTCCCCATTGAAACACCAACCAAGTCTTTGAGTCTATCATTTTCTCTCAGCAATTTTTCATTATTTGCTTTGTACATTTCTCTTTCTCTTATCAATAACTGAATTTGTGCTTTATTCAACTTTGCAATATTTACCCCAATATCTGCAGTAGCTATAGGATCAGCTTCTCCAACTTTTAGAGTCATTACATGGCCAAATTCCTTCTCAGTATCAATTACCACTGATTTCTTGTGGGGTGGGTACAAAGCCCATATCATCAATGATCCCTCATCAATATTATACTTGGATCCTGCATATACTTTTGTCACCTTTTCCTTGTCAAGCTTGTGTGTAGCATGACTGTCCTTCAAGAAACTATCAAAAACTAGTGCAAAGTTCAAATCAAGGCCAGGGAATATCATGACACCAGCACTCTCCAACATCTTCCTCCCCATTTTAGGAGTCATATTTGTCATTTCATCATCCACACATTTTCTCAATTGAGCCAGCAATTGTTCCTCATTTCCTGAAGTAACATCATCAACATTGTCTCTAATTTCCTTCCCCTTTTGCTTGTACAAGAATGCCTTGAACTCTGGGGAATGTATAAACTCATCATCAAAAACAAATGATCTGTATTCCATTTTCCTTGCATCAACATCACCACTTTCAATACTCTGTTCTCTAACTGGGTAGACATACTGTTGAGTCCTCATCCTGGATACCTTTCCTGATCTATCCTGTGGCACATTAACTCTTGGTGTTTCCTCATCTCCAGAAGACAATAGCTCAATATCCTATAGCCCCTGGTTATATCTTTCAACCACCATTTCTGCTTCACCTTCATCCATATTCTTGATCATATCATCAAAAGGATAGGGTACATGCAGATACCCTCCAAAGTTAATCCTTTCTTTGGCTGAATTGATATATCCTTCAGGGTCAAAGTTTTTCCTGGTTGGTCCTCTTTTCATATTATAATGCAACAATCTATCAAGGATTGAATTATATCCCTCTTTAGCCAACACGGTGAAATAACCAAAACACAAAGTACTAGTCATAAAAGCATGTTTCCCAAAAGAGCTGAAATGCATCACACTGCAATAATCCATTTGTCTGACAATTTCCAAATATGCAACCTTGTTTGGAACTATCCTTGGAAAAATGAAAGGAGCATCTTCAAATCCATGTACTCTAATTACTGTAGCTCCCTCCAAACAATACTAGTCTCCCCAATTATGATCAATTGGCCCATTGAAGTCCTTCGGCCGAAGGAATCTTTTGATCTCATCAGTCAATGAATAATTACAAGGATAATGATACAATTTATACAATGTCTTTACAAAATGCTCTTCAAAATGAATAAAACTAGAACTAGAAAACCTGCTATCCCAAATAGCAGTCTACAACTAAACATGCAATGCTTCACCCTCCTTACCAGTTTGAGAAACTCTCATTTCTAGAGGCCATACCCCTAACTCCCATCCAAAATATAACACTAAGTGCATCAACAATGAATTTTTTTTGAGATGGACAATAGCAGCTCCACTCTTTATAGCCATCAATCCTGAATCAAGCTCCTTAGAAATATATGAAGCATAGTCAAATGGCCTAGAATTATGATATTGGATATCTGTTGTGATGATCATTGGCACCATGACATGAATTCCAGGGCATCCATCCCCAACACCTAACACACTGAAAAATACGTGTACTTCATATAAGGTTCAAAAAATCTACATGATAGGGAGGCCCCTCACTATCTTCCAGAGTTTTTGGCTTGTTACCCTGTTTGACCATGTGAATTGGTAACCTCCAACCCTTATAAGTTGTATCCATTCTTGAAAATTCTTTCTACAACTCCCCACAATTGATTTCCTCATTGAAAAACCCTTCCAATTTGAAAACCTCACCTATTGCTTCTCTTGACACATATATTTGTGGTTTTCCAGAAAGATCACATATAGCTTTATGTTTTTGATCATAATGATTAGCAAGCAATTTTACCAATTCTGCATTTACAAATACATTAGGGCACACCAATTTCCCTACATTCAATTTCCATGGATTGCAAACTGGCTCAAAATGTTTCTCCTATGGTAGTGGAAATTGAAAAGCTCATACCCTCTCATAGTAGTCCAAACATCACCAATGAACTTGCATTTATCATCCAGCTTATCAATTTCTGCCCTAAGTTGTGCGGACCTTCTAGCTTTAGGCCCCGAGCTAGGTAATTGATCAATAAGGTCTTGGTTCAACCTCCTTTCAGTGCCTTCATGCTCTGTATCAGTTTTTTGTTTCTTTCCCTTCGACTGACTACTCTCACCAAGCTTTCTACCCTTACCCTTTCTAGAACCAGAAGACTCCATTTTCAAGCTTACAAAATCAGAATGTGAAAAGAAAAGAAGCAATTACTTACAGTATTCTGCTCAAGCTCCACAGACTGAAAAATGTCTCGGTTCTCTGTTTAGCATGTCAATTCTTCTGCAATCAACTTGGTACTAAAGAATTAATTAAAACTTTGTTGTTATATCCCATCACGCCATTAATGAAGCATGAATGAAGGCTCATTTGAAACTGGCATTGTCGCATCAAACGTCTCGTCATTGAGAAAATTTCAAATCTGGAGTGAAGCCCTTTTGCAACATTTAATTAACCTTTCACCAAGACACTTTGTAGTCTTACCAACACCTGGAATCAACTTGATGGCTACCACTTCCATTTTTCATGTCGCTGTAACAATTCCAAGTCGGGGAGATGTCTCATAGATATCTTTGCGTCTTACCAATATGTACTTTTCAATGTATTCTCCAGTCGCTATGACAAGATCACCCTTTCGCCGATAAAAATAATCCTACCGATGAAATAAATTCCATCGGCAAGACTCTGAGAACACTGAAAGACTCATACCGATACCAAATGTCTAGCCGAAACAACCCCTTTTGATTACTCTATTCGGCAAGACTCACCCCAAAATATTTTGTCGGTATATCTTTCAAACCTCAGTGAAGCTCATACCGAAGACTTCTTCTCCTGGCGATGCACATCTCTATCGGCATAACTTTTGAATCGGCAAGACTTTATAACTTCTCACTGATAGCCTTTGAATACCCTTGAACTTGGTTTGGCCAAACAATAGCCACTTCGCTAAGACCTTCCCCAATGCACATAAGTCTTACCAAGACATTTGTTTGCAAGCCAATTGGTAAGACAAAATGATTTCGTTATGAGTTTATGCTGATACCAATTAGTTTGGCCGAAACAACCCCTTTGTGCATTAGTTAGTATGACATATTGTATTCGCTATGACTTCACTTTGACAATGATTCGCTTTGCTGAAATGACTCCTTTTGTCGCCGAAACAAGAAAATTGTCCTGCTGATAGTCTGCAACAAACATACATTAGTGTAAATCCAGGTCGGGGAGACTTTTACTATGTCTTTCCAATTCGGGTCCTTTAATGAAATATGAAGGACTTGATGGATTCAATGGATTTTATGACAAAAAATAAGCAAGACAATACAAAGAGGGACTTTTATGCTTATGATGAGGACTCAATGCTAGAAACTCTTGGATGCAATAGATTGTAAAAATTTAAAAATTTTACAGTTCTAACACATCACATCTTGCATCATAAACATTAGGCATCATGCGTATCATCCATATCATCCTCATAAGAATAAACATACATCAACATAAGCATAAGCGTACATCATCATAAACATATACATACATCACATCATAATGATCATTCATAATAAAAACATATACATACATCACATCATAAACCATCCATCACATAAACACAACATAGTGGTAATAAAGGTTGTCACATATCATATAAATAGAAAAATACAATGTCCATCACATGATCCAGAATAATGTCAATCATGTCATCAAAATACATATCCATCATATACATCAGTGATAATCAAATAAAATACGAGTACAAGGCTCTAAATCAAATGGGATCTCTGCTTCTCTATACTATACACCCATCCTGCACCTATCAAAAACCTATATCCTGTCATTTGTCCTCTGTCCTCTCTACTATGAGGTACCCACATCTAGCCTTTGTGGCAAGTCTGGCACTTCCCCTTTGTGTAGAGGGGTATCTCAATAGCTACTATAACCTCGAGTGTGTGTGCCTATTGACTAGGATGGTGTCCCCATTTGCAGCACCGCTCTGACATAAGGAGGTATCCATTGTGTCTGATCTGGCACTGCCATGTAGTAGGACGCCATATAGTAGTTGACCTCCCTCGTGTACTCATATCTCTCAGCTACCTGATACCTAGATGAATCTCGCTCCACCCTATACCTGTCCCTAAATCCACATATGGATCTCCTCTTCTGTGCCCACGCATCCTGTGCTAACCACAACTGACCAATCTTTGACTACACCTGGGGCACCTACTCTATCGCTATGTCCCTCTCCTCCTACATGGCCTGTACCTATTCCTGCACGACATCCTTCTCCCTCTGCAATGTTTGCACCTTTTCCCCTGTCTTCTCCCCTCACCCTGCATGGCCTCTACCTATGCCTGCGTTGCATTCCTCTCTCTCTCCACTACCTGTATCTGTGCCTGTGTTGCATCTCTCTCCCTATAGAGTCTATACTTGTACCTCTACTAAATCCCTATCATGCTACAGAGCCTACATCTATCCTGCTATCATATCCCTCTCACCTTGTAGAGTCTGTACCTGTCCCTATGTTGCATCTCTCTCGCCCCTCAAAGTCTATATTTGTGCCATCATCTCCTCCTCTCTCTCCATAACCAACCCTACAATCCCCATCATTTGCTCCACTACCTCTACTCTGTCATGGAGCTCATCCCACTCCTATCTCAAATCAATCCTCTCCCTCAACAGCCTCTCCACCCATCTCCTCAAATCCTCCATATCTCTCTTTTCCTCCATAAGTTCCTCTAAAGATACCTAGTCTACTAATCCTTTGAGCTCTCACTATCCCCTGGCCTGCAGTATGGATAGCTCAACCTGCAACCTATCTCGCCCCCACCTCACCTCGACCAGCTCCTCATGCTCTCTCTGACCCTCTACCTCCAGTCAAGTCACCTTTGCTCATAAATCACCCACCTCGACCTACAATCCATCTCTCTTTGTCTCTAACTCATACACCTGCTATGATATCGCATAGGCCAAGGTCTTGTAACCTCTCTCTCCCTCTACCTATACCCTGTCCACCTTTGCATGTAGTCTGCTCACCTCAGCCACCAGCTTGTCCTCTCAACCTCTGAATCCTTGAGTCTCTAGTCGGCAATCTACAGCCTCACCTAGGTCCCTCTCAGTAGTACAACTGGGTCCTCCAATGGTGGTGGTACATATGGTACCATGCCCAATGGGTCAACCTCAACAGCATCTACCTCCATCGCCTCCACCTATGGATCATCTCTCTCCTCCTCTACCTCGGTCTCCTCCTAGCCTCTCCTCTACAGTCCTCCCCTCCTCACTCTCCTTTGTCGATCCTCTCTGTATGCACTGGCCTTAGCCTCCTCCTATCCTCTCCTTTATTGTCCTCCTCCCCTCCTTCCCCTCCTCTATCCAACCACTCTCAACTCATCCTCTAGACTAAAACCAATTGCCTTTGTAATCGGCTCCACTAGCATAATTCATGTTGGTTATTGATGGGAAAACCATGTGAAGAATCTCATTGTCACCCCCACATCTGCTCTCCCTCCTCTCCTACCTGGGTAGGATACCTCCTAGAGCTCCTCCCATTGCTGTCTCACAAAATTGGCAACAATATGATCCCCCCCCATGGTCACTCTGGTGTGATTCGTCTGAATCTCTACGATCTATGAGGGATGTCCTATTGAATCCCAAACTGTCTTTGCACTTGATCCACCCTATGTATCTCTACTATATAGGGCTCTCTCCCAATCAAATAGGATACTATACAAAAGTATCCTCTATGTCTCTCCTCATCCTCTCTCCATCTAGAGAACTGTCGTGTGCTATATGGAATCCATACAATCTAATCCTCACGTAGATCATCTAGCCTCCTCCATCTATCCAAGTCACTGAGGCCCTGATAATGAAATACCTAGCCATACTTCATCCCGTACCAGTATTCCACTGGTAGTGTCAGATCCTGCAACCCCCCTATCACCACTCCTAGTCTGGAAACACTAATATTCTCCTAGACCCATATCTGTAACGTCACTTGTGTAACGCCCAGAGCCCCTCGATAGCACACTACGTGCATATCCCTATATAGCTAAGCCAACACACATGGACCCCATGTGAACTCCCCCTCCCTCTGCTCCACGATGTGTCTCACAACCTCCATAAACTTGAGGCTACAAAACTAGCTACTCCTATCTGGTAGCAAGAGCCCACTAATCAAACCACAAAGGTATAATGGTACTGGAGGTACCCCCAACTCCAAACATCTGTCATCTGTCCAAGTCCAAAACCATCCCCTGCAATGGTAAGTCCTCTTGTCCAAAAAGGACCCACAAGGTCTGATCCAGCTCCTCCCCCTCTAATCTCGTCCAGCTCACTAGATGGCCCACTATCAGTAGTCGCAGGATCCTCCATACATCCTCCAAGGTGATCATCATCTCCCCTATCAAAAGGTGAAATTTTGATGTTTTTGAATCCCATTGCTGTATCAATGTTGTCGACAATGCTCGATGCACTCTGATAGTAGGGTACCCCAGACTCGCTCGTACCAAAGCCTCATGATCCTTCTCATTCATTGCCACTATGGTCACCTCCAACACCTTTGAATTCCTCTCGTGCATCTGCAAGCTCTCAAATCACTGCATCCACCACACGACATGTCAATCATCTAAACAAATTCTTCATCTTTCCCTCTCTTTCACATTCTTTTCTTCCCTTCCCTGGGTTGTCTTCTTGACATTCTCCCCCTTTTTTAGGCAAATTTTCCCAATTTTTTGAATTTACCTTTTCCCCTCTTTTCCCTCGTCTTTTGGGTGACTTCACCCACCTCAGATGAATTCGCCCCTTTTTGTCATCATCCTTGCCCTTTTTCTGGGTGCTTTTTCCCTTTCTTCCTTGTCACCCTTGGGATGGGTGAGCCTACCCCATGAATTGGAAAGCTCTCCTGCTGATGGGCTAGCTTGCCCCTCAGACAAGCGAGCCCGCCCCTCAAATGGGTGAGCCTGCCTGTAAGATGAGCGAGCCTGCCCGCCGGTGTATGAACCCGTTGGGTGGGCACTCTCACCCATCTGGTGGTCGGGTCCATCCACCTTTGTGGCAGGGAAAGCCTACCCCTCAAACGAGTGATTCCACTTGCCACATGGGTGGGAAAGCCTACCCATCTGAGCAATTCCACTTGCCCCACAGGTGGGTGAGCGTATCCATCCACTGGGCAATTTCGCTCACCCTGCAGGTAGGTGAGCCCACCTCTCTGGTGAGCGGGTCTGCCCCATGAACAGGTAGACCCACCAGCCCTTCTCTATAGGGTAGTGGTTCCCATTGGATGGGTGCATTCACCCATACTATGGGCACACTCACCCATTTGATGGACGGAATTGCCTATCCTCCCTCTGGGCACCATTGCCCATTCACTAAAAAAAACCCATTTTTTGTAGATTTGCCTGATTCTTGGGCAAGTTCGCCCCTTTTTTATGCCCTCCCACCCTTTTCGAGCATTTTTTGGTTTTTTAGGAAAATTTTCCCCCTAAATAGGCGAATTCACCCCCCTTCCCCACCACCTCTAAATAGGCAATTTTTCCTACCCAATAGGTGAAATTGAAATTCTGCCACCTACCCTTTTCACTAATCTACCCAACCCCCAAAACCCATATTTTTAAATTACATGAAAATTATAAAATGACACAAAATTTGCTTAAAATCACAAAGAGGGTTTTGGGACTAACCTAGCATGGAACTGCATGCTCGTGGAAGAACCGTCGTACCTCATCCCCCCAATAGATGATGTCATCATCAAACTCCTCAGCTATCCTCATCTCCTTCTTCTTCTCTTCTCTCTCTCTCACTCAACTGACAGGTGTGAAAATGAGGAATAGTAATTCTTCAAATTACTATATATTCATTTTCCCTCCTTTTTTTTAATGTTTTTAAGTTAAGGGTATTTTTACCCTTTATTTAACCTCTTTTTAATTTAACTAATCCTCTAACTTTCGCGAGCTGCCATTTGCACACTGTGTGTCCGTTTGACTTCGTTCAAAAGCCAATCTTCATGGTTTTTCAAGCTCTATCCAATGGTACCCTCTGTTTCCTCATATCCAAAAGTTTTCTAGGGCCCCCTTTTCTTCCCCAACTGCCCTCTCGAGGGGGAATACCCTACCAATTTTCTCCATTCCTCTGTCATAGTCATTCTTGTGAGACCGAGCCATCTCCCTTCATTTTCCACCATTTGGGCAGCTTCCACGACTTCTTCCATGCTGGGGCATCATTTTCTAGTCACTTCTTCTATAGAGTCATCTGCATTTTATTTTTCTTCGAAACAGTGTTATTCTAACAGTATTTCGAAGAGGGGAAAAATGTAGATATCCAAATTTGACCACTCCCATATGGTCAAATTTGTCTCTTTTATTCATCTATCTCATATCCCCCATCAATATTAATTAAATAATTTATTTAATTAATATTTCCCCTTTTCCTAAGGTTCCTAAAGTATTTAATTTAATAATTAAATACTTTACCTTTCATCCCTTTCTCTCTAAATTAAATAAATATATCAATTTATTTAATTTAGTCATTGAGCCTTTTGAATATAAATTAATTTTAAATTCCCTTTTTTCTCTCTCCTTGTCACATCCTCCATAATCCTCTTCTAATATGGATTAGTTTAATTAATACTAGATTAAGATGTGCACACCTTTAATTAGGATTAATGTCACATCCTCCATATTTTGCAACTTGCCTCTAATCCTCCATTAGTCATCTTAATCACCTGTTTGCACAACCATAATATAATCCTCATGCCATTTTTGGTATGCCTCTAAGTCAACCTTCATAAGTGCTTTCTTTATTTATCCTAGACAACCTCTTTCCCATGTGAATTAAAAATTCACATTTATTGATCCAATGCTTTCCTCTTCCCCATGAAGGTTGTCGAGAAATTCTAAAATTTCTCATATGTCACATCCCCCACATGGAGACAAGGACCTCCTTTATGAGGACCTTGTCTTATCCCCAAGGTAATCCCAATCATTTGAATTAAAAATTCACATTTATTACTTCAAGGTCTCTCTCTTCCCCATGAGGATTATTGAGGAATTCCAAAATTCCTCACGTGTCACATCCTTCACACATGGGGACAAGAACTTCCTTTTTGAGGAAATATTCTCCCAATCCCAAGGTACTTGCAAGTACCTCCACATCACTTGTCCTCTTTCCACCTCACTTCCACATGGAAAGCTGTGAGGGTTCGTGAGTTCTCAACTCACCACAACCCTTCATCTTGTCCATGGTGGCTAAATCCTAGCCATCAATTTCTCTAGAGACTCTTCCCCTAAAATAGAGGATTTTAGTCTCATTTTCATTCATTCACATTCACAATTCACAAGCATTCATACTCTAGCAATTTTCAAGCACTTGATTCAAGCTCACTCATCCACCATTGTTGAATCTTCAAGCTCATATTGCATTCATTTCATACACTCATCCAAATACCCAAATCACAACCAAAAAATCAACTTGTGCAAGGTAAATAACTGGTTTTTATCTTTTCTTTTTTCAAGTTTAACTAGGCTAATCGTGAGGTGTTGCTTTGTATATTTCTCTTTTTGCATTTTTTTGTTTTGCATCATTTAGGGTAGGAAAACACATTGTACACACTAGGAATCCATTGTTCAAATATACATTTGACTTTCTCTTGATCCCCACTTACTCTAGTAATGGAATTTCTAAAATTCAAATATGGAACACATATTTTTTCTAGCCTTCTTAATATTTTAGAAAATATTTGCTCTAGGATGCACGTTGCAATGTGTGCATTCTCCTTTTTTTGATTTTGTTGAGCATTGTTCAACTGCTCTTCCAACATTTGAAATTTTCTTTAAGCTCTATGTTTTCAATCATCACATGAGCAAGGGGTACTATAGAAGAGGAGCCTACTTCCTGCACACTTTCAAGAATGGATTTTTGTTTAGCCAATAATACCTATTGTTGGTTGTAAGCTTCCATGAGATCATTATGTTCCTTGGTCACTATATTAAGTCTATCTTGCAACCTTTTAACACTAGCTTCATTAAACTTGACAACATCTACCACAAATGCAACAGCTTCAGGGGCAGAGGTGTCAAAAACCCTCTTTACAATAGATCTCCCTTTGATACCCTTACCCTTTGATGCTTCAACGATCAGAGGCTTGTTTATATTTGAGGAAAGGGCCTAGATTGCAAGGGCTTCCCAATGTTTTTCAAACCCCGATCCTGCCAATATCATCTTTCCTTCCTCTTTTTTGGAGAAAACTTATCCTTCTTGTTTCCTAATAGTATTAAAGATAATTGTAGAAGCAATGTATCATTTAGGGAGCAATAGTAATCCACTATCTTCCACCATTCTTCTCCCTTCATCAAGCGTAATTTATTTTTACACTCAAAATTCATTTCTGCCATTACCTTTACAACTACTTCATCATACTTTTCTCTAAGCACATTTTCTCGTGCTAACTAAACTCTTTTAAGGTACTCCTCCTTCTTTGATCTCATAAAAAACTCTTTAAACTCCTAGGATTTAATAAAATCATCATTAGACATGAATTGTGTACAGGCCAATTCCCTCACATCATTGAGGTTATCTCTCCCCATAGCCATGTACAAACTGAACCTTTGTTGAAGAATTTGAACAATATTTGGTCTTGGGAGAGATGGCATATATTGTTGAATTTCATCCATGGTGATATGAACATCTTCACTTGAACATCTGGATTGATGGGATTGTGAACCAACAATGGTGGTTGCTCAACTTTCATCCTCTTTTGTGGTTGCTCTCTTGGGGGAGAATCAAAATCCATACTGATTGTTTGATGGCCAAGGGAAGTAGAGGAAGTGATCTGTGGTGGGTCTGATTGCACATTTTCTCTAATAATAAGCCCTTGGGGCCTTCTGATAGAAAGGTCAGGTCTAGGCCACTTTGCTGGTTTCTCTTCTAGGATAGGGGCCTTACCTACAACTCTGTCAAAATTCTTCAACACTGCCTCAATCCTGGAAATTAGTCAACAATATCAGAAAGTGCTCCACGATAATCCTTATCATTCTTTATCCTTGTAGCCTTTGCCTTGTTGAATGCAAACCATTTCAACTTTATATTTTTCACCTCAGATTCATCCATGTCCTATGACATCTTCCTTTAAATCAACCCGATGGCAAAAATTTAACCTTATGAGCCTTTTCCTGACCTCTTGTATGAAACCTTTAGGTTCAAAATCCTTGACATTTAACTGAGATAACTTGTATTCCCCAAGAATTTCTTTCATAATATCTAAGCCCTCTCTGGTAAAAATGAAATCTGAAAAGGTAATAACATAAGGGAAAAAAACCCTTTCTTTTGTTTGCCTATATGAAAGTGATCAGTCTCATTCAATTGGCACATAATTTCCATGAATACCAACTTGGGTGACACGTATTTGGGTAGCACATGGGGGCCTTGAGGGCATCCATATACTCTAATAACAACTCAGTTCTCATGGAGGTAATAATCTCCTCAGTTATGTTGTACTCCTAACTCTAGCCTCCACTCTTTGGGCCTAAGGTAATCAAAGATTTTCTTGTGCAATCTGATTCTAGGTTGACCCAACCTTTCCATGACTTCTCTAACAAATCAAATCTCAAAAAAAATTAGTCAGACTCACTACAATGTTTGTCCCAAATATGGGTCCAACATTACAATAGGAGATCATTGCCCTCTTTATCTTTCATGTCTAGTTGTAAAAAATCTGTTGAAATGATCTTTCCCTTTGTAGAAAAGCATATGGAAAATGAGAGAATACCACATGAAATTTACCTTTGGCTCCTTACCACTTTTCCTTCTCTTAATGTCCAACAGAGGATTGTGAATAACATCATCTAAAAAGCTAGCATAGTCAAAGTCACTATTGACAAAAGGATGGTGTACATCAACAACCATATACATAAGAGGTGTCTCCATTTTTTAGCCTGCATCTTGTCCCAACACCTAACATAATTCTCAATAAGTGCTTCTGAAACAGTCTTCAAAATACTTGACATCAAAAGGCTCATGTTCGATATCAAGGATTCTTAATGACTTTCCATAGAAGCTTTTATGTCTAAACCTAGGGAGTCATTTCACTCTGAAGCTATTTTTGTCTTGCTTGTATTTTCTTTAGAAAGAAGAAAGTTATATAACCTTTTTTATGGCCATATTTAGTCTAAAAAACTCACAAATAAACTCCTTGGTTATATCCATTATGAGACTTCCATCCAATGCCTTAGTTACTTTGATATTTGATTTCAGTTGTTGCATATTACTTTATTTCACTTTATATTTTATTGCCCAACAATAAACTATTTCACTTTTATATTTCATTCTCCAACAGAGAATATCACTTGCAATCTACATTTACGTTCATTTTAAAATATTTTCCATTTTACTTGTTTCACTTTACCAAAGTGAAAACACTTCAAAAGTTTTACAGAGTAAATAAAATTTCACCCGATGCCTTTTTCACTTTTCATGGGAAAAACACATTACCCATGTCTAATTTATTTCACCTTAAACTTTGACTCCCCGCACACTCTACAATTTCCTCGTGTTTGTATTTTATTTCTTCCCACAAACTTCTCCTTCAGCTTAGATTAAAATATTTGTCTTTAGAATAAAGCCATCCAAATATTGTATTGGAGAACATTTAATCCATGTGGAGGTGTACTTTATCCTTTTGCATTTTAAAATATTTTTACCCTCACTAGTCCTCAGGCCCACCTTTTTATAAAGAATTTCTTATTTAGACATTTGAAATATTTAGGCTTCATACTTTGTCAGGCGTGTTTTAAAATGCTTTACCTATTTTTAAAAAATAATTTTTTTTAAAAGAATTGTCATCGGGCCCCACCTTTATACCTACTTTTACTTTTCATTTTGAAATATTTGCTCCACCTTCATTCAAAACCATGGAGCGATTAAATATTTTCCCTTTTAGTTCATCGGGCTCCATTTAAAATTCTATTTGCTTCAAACTCCAGCTGAGTCCACATTTTCTGCATGGTAGCAGCCCGAAATCCCCCCATGATTAAAAAGCATGCATGTTTGGATAGCGAACTGGTGGGGAACGGTGAGGATCAAGCTGCATCTCATCTTTTTGTCTCCACCGTAGATCTTCGCTCAGCTTCTCTTGGTTTTCCCTTATCTCTTTGTCGTGCCTTTCATGCATCTGCTCTGGCTATGGCAGCTGCATTTTCCTATGGAGAGCATTCTATTTACAGCCATCAAGCCCTCCTCAATCGCTTCCTTCAAGTAGCAATGGTGTCCCTATTCTTTTGAATTCCATTTGAATCCCTTCACAACCTGTGTTGGTTTCCTTCACTATCCTTGAGAGCACCGTGCATCTTCCTGAAGGTTTCAAATGAGTTTCCAACATATCTATTTTATCTGGTGCCTAGGTTCCTACTAGGTGCTTGAAATACTTAGATGAATTATCAACATATTCATGTTGTGTGCATCCTCCATTGCCTACGCCCTACACTTGTTCAAAAGTTTCTAAAATATTTTCTACAAATTTTCCCTGCGTCTACACTCTGCAATCATGGTATTCCATGTTGTTGCACTTGGTAGAGGCATTTTTCAAAAGTTAAACATTTCATATGCACTGTCAATACATAGCTCTTCCTTCTCCTATTGATGAGTTGGCTCCATTCCATCGAAACAGTGTGGTGGTGCCCTCTTCATTTGCTCTCTAGCAAGCTCATTTTCCCTTGAGTTTCTCAGGCCCTTTCAATGCATATGCCTTACATATTATATAGCAAGTGTGTGGCCTTCATAGTATTTCCTTTCTTGTGTAAATCACTTCATTGCAATAGTAGAAACCCACACCTTTCAGTCGATTCCACTTTACATTCCATTTGCCTAAAAGCTTTAAGGCGTATTCAACAAATTTTTGTACACCGTCCTTGTCTATGCTTCCAAATTTTACATGTAATAGCTGCTTCGTTTGTCATTCTCTTTCTCAGTGTGGTGGTTTTTTTCACATGACAGATTTCACCCAAAAGACATCCCTCCTGACTGTGTGTGGCAACCCAATTGAATTTTCTTGAGAGTTTTTTAGAGCTTTGAATAAATTTCATTGTGTGAATGTCCCGCAGTTATATTGGAATCTTGATGACTTTGAATAGATCTATTTTTGTGCATAGCATGTGAATGTTTAGACACCTTCATCTCGTGCAAGAAAACTATATTTGCTTTGAAAATTGTTGAAGTTTTTCAACATCCATTTTATGTTGGCTGGTAGCTTTTTACTTTCATATGCTTGAAAGTTCCTAGGACATTCTTATCAAAATATTTAGATGCCATGCTAGCGTGGCATTTCTGATGGCGTCCCCTATACCTTGGTTGTGTTGCCTCCTCTCATCTGCACATTACATTTTTCTTAAAGTTTCTACTGCCTTCACAATGAATCATCAGTGCACACTCTGTGTTTGGCATTCCATGAGGTTTCATTTGATTGGAGGTTTTTAGAAGATTCAAAGAAACATACATTTTGTGCATATGTTTCCCTCATGGCGTGGGCTTAAGATCTATGTTAAGTGCTTTTCAACAGCTCCATTTTTTCTTACTATGCCCCTGTCTCATGATGTGTCCCAACAAAGTTAAATTAAATGCTCTTAGCATGAATGGTGGTCCACAATCATGGATAAGAGAGACAAACATTTCCTCTACTGTTGCTAACAATCTATCATGCAGATTTGATTTATTTTTCCCATGATCAGTGACAAATCTAATAAACTAGGCATGCCTCTAGTATGCTCATGTATTGGATTTACTTAGAACTTTCAAGGCATTTCGTAAACCCATCTGATGTATTTGCGGTGGAACAAACTACCATCCCTGAATTCTAGATGTATTGTCCTTTTAGTGCTTAGCATTGTCATTGATTTTGTTAAAATTCTCTCTATGCGTTTCCCTCGAGCATCCATAAGACCATATATATATATCATGTCTTTAGTGTCTTCACTGTAATGTCTATCAAATCTTCACACTTCCCATTTTATTGAATAGAGTTTGAACATTTGATCCATTTGATCCATTATGAGAGGGGGATTGACTTGGGAGAATTATCTCCAAATTCTGATTATATGCCTCATTAACAACATTTGTGTGACACAAGTCGGGTCCCCATATGGGCCCGACTAAAAAATAATAATTTGCAAACAACCTTTATGCTCAATTGATTCTCTAGAAGTTTTTGAATGCTCCAAATGTGAAAAGATGAAATGGGTTTTCCTTAAAACTCACTTTCTGACATGTTTGCAAAATGTGCAAAACTGACCATGTGGGCTTCAAAATTGCCCCTGAAAACTAGGCAAACGACCACCTGAAGACATAAAAACTTGCAAGCATGTAGCCATTCATCCTGAGAATTGAGTGAAAAAGACGGATCAACAAAACAAATCACTAGGAAAAAGTTATTCAACCTCAAAGTTTCCCTCTTGGACTTTTCTATAATTGTAGCTATTTTGAACCAGTTAAAACACAGATCACCTTGTTGAAAAAATATCAAATCAACTCTTGAGAGGCCGCCACTGAACATCATAGCTTATTTAGGTATACTGAGCATGTGTGCAAGAAATATTTGCTTGAATCATCACAGATCAAAAGATATGAGGTATCAAAGTTGACCACCTTGAAATATTGTCACGAGTGCAGATGCAAAACTGAAGAAATTACATTTGGTTTTGACCTGCTAAAAATAGAAAATCAAATCATGAAGCTCTGAAAATGGACATATGAGGTCATTTAGGCATGGAGAACATAGAACAACATTCATTCTAACATGATGATCAACTGGTTGCAAAATTCAAGCTCAAAAAAGAGGCTACTTTGCAAAACTGAACGTTCACAAACAACTAAACAATGACTAAACCCTCCATCTTCACTTTTTGAAACCTTGAAAAAACTCATTGTGGGAAGCTGAAAATTGACATGCTAACTCACATAGGACACATGAGTGTGTCTACAAAGGGATTTTGCTTAGAAATCAATGGGCTTCAAATTATGACCCTCCAAAGTAGGTCATTCAGGCAAGTTCATCAGGTGCACTTCTAAAAGTGCAGAGGAAAAAATTTGAAATTGGCACTTCAAATTTGCAAAATTTGAGAGTGCCAATAGGAACAATTCCCACCTAGTGACTATGTCATCCTCGTACTTCAACTCAACATCTTTGTAATTTTTGGCTATGTCTACCATCCCGTCTACTACATTAAGGTTGAGATTACATTAAACATTGAGGCTTTTTTGAGGAACCCGACAATTGGGCCAAAATATCATCCTCAAAGGGTATTTTAGATGTAGAGCCAGAGGGTTGGGTGTTTGACCGACTCATAATTCCAAAATGATTTAAAACTAATTTCTACAGTATTTTGAAAGGGAGTTTGTAGACCTAATTATGAGCTTTAAGAATAAAAATGGTGAATTTTTCCAAGAAGGGTGTACCTATTTTTTAGTTTAGCTCAAGTTGACACAGAATAGGCACACCTCTGTGATTTTCGCTACTTTGTCAGACCAAACAAATTAATTAAAATTTATGAAGGCAATTATGAGCCATCATCCCTAACATCTGGTATTACTTCTTGTTTGTGTGAGTGCAGTTCATTCATCTACCCGTTTATCGATTTTGAATGTGGTCCGTCCATCTGGAAAGCCACGTACAAATCTAAAATTTCAATGATGAGTAAAGCCTTGATTTTCTTGAAAAGGTTGCAACCATCCTCTTTGTCCAATAGAATTCTCCCATGTGCTAATATCATCACACAGTGTCCTTCCATGGTTTCGCAACTAAGAAAAGAACATTACACTATGGGCCCACGGACTTGTAGAATCCTTTATCTTCCACTACATAATGAACATAAAACATTAAAATTATAGAAAAGTAAAGGTTTTGATTTTAATTTTATATCTGGTATTAAATGGACATTTCCTAGCAAAAGGGGACATGGGACTCACGAAAACGATACCCATAAGTCATAACTTAAAGACCAATCAAAAAGTGAATGATGTCAATAACAAAACATAAGAACGCCAGGGTTTTAGGATAATAGGGTTTTAGAAAGCCCTAGGTTGAAGACCTAACAACCCTACTTTAAGTAGTTGAGGATTACCAAGAATTTAATATTTCAAACTATAGTTGATATTTTAGATTGTATTTGATATTTTATATTGAATTCCTTGAAATTATGCATCAGATTGAATAAATTAACATATTATTAATAATTTCATATTTTTAATTGTGTTAAACATATACTCAGTGATTCATCACTCAACTCAATGCTTAATAACATATTAACAATAGTAGCATATACAAAAATTAACATCAACAATCATTTAATGTGTATCTAGTAGTTGAAACCAAACTTTTTCTTCAAATGATAAAATAAATAATACAGATAATTGAACATCAACACATTACTAAATTTGATTTTTTTATTGATTTTCAAATCAAGGAATACATAGAGGCAATGCAAAATATTTCTCAAAGACAAATCTACACAAAGTTGAGATGGAACTTGGAAACTCGTATTATCAATATCAAATCATTTTATCACCTTTTCTAGCAACTTCCACTATTCAGGTGTTCAAATTGTCATTTTTTCTAGTTGATGTTTGAATTGAAAATTTGTTAACAATTCATTATTAAAATTGGAACTTGACTTGAATGTTTCAATCAAAATTGCATTCAAGGTTATCAATGGTTTGATGGAATCCAAATAGTTTTCCACATCTGGGTTCTAAGGAAACTAGTCCAAATCAATCTTCCTTGCACCCTCCATCTTCTTTCTAAAATCATCATTTCCAATGAATTGCTCATTTGTGTCAAAAGCCTCTAGAAAACCAAGCTCTATGAAGTTGAATACCTTTTCATCCATTTTATTCATCTTGTTCACATCCAGATGCACAAATTTTGTTGTTTCATGCATTCTTAAAAACTTTTGAATGATAGATGACAACATCATTGAGGCAACAAGCCAATTATTAATCCCTTTTAATTTCAATTCATTGTCACTAGCTTTGTAGACTATTTGTTGAACTTGATTTGCATATTTCTCTAATGCCAACACATTTTTGTTGTCCATTCAATATTTGTTGAGATTTTCCATCGATCAATTGAAACAATTCACATAAATGATCAATCCTCTGCATTATTTCCTCCTAGATCTTTTTTTTCATATGCCTCATTATTTCTCTACAAAATGTAGTTAACTTATTTTGATAAGAGTTAATTTCATTTTTTGCTTCCATCAGCTCTACGGCCAATCTTTCATTTCTTTTTCTCTCTTTCTCCAATTTTTGTTCCCACTATTCATTTCCTTTCCCAATGCTTTGTCTTAATTTTTTTGAAGTGGATTTTTCCTCGCCATATTTATTTTTTCTCTCATCTAACCTTTGTTCAATTCATTCACTTCTCTCTCATTTTTTTTATCCTCTTTGCTTGTTGATGTAGAGGCATATTTTTTTAGTCTTTTTTCTAATTCATTGCTCTTGTTATCTGCTACTTTCCTCTTTGATTTATCATTTGCTAGGTCTGCCAACTTTTCTATATTATTATGCAGCCTTTTTTTTCTCTCTCTTACTTTAGCAATGATGTGTACACCAATTGAAAAAAGAAGGGCCTAATTGATGTATTTAGACTAGTGAAAAAGTTTGGGTGAAAGGAAAGTGTGAATATAGGATAAGGGAATAATAACTCACAATTTCATATGCCTATACATTTGAATGCAATTGTTCTACGTTATTCATCTTCCTATAGTCAATTTTCTAGTTTCTATAACTATTTTTATGGTTTAAAATTAGGTAAGAACTATTAAAATTACTTCTTGCAGTTGTTGTGACCTAGGGAATGATATTGCATGTTGTTGAAATATAAATTAGACCCCTTTTGTCCCTAAATTTCCCCTTAACAACTCAACTCACTTACCCACATCCCTTGGAAGTGTTGGTATGTGAAATGTCATTTAGGGCTAAACTTGGATTTCCTTAAGCAACTCACCTATCCTTTGTCCCTTCTACACCTCTATAATTTGGATATGAATTCATAGTTGGGGTTGGTTTACCTTAATGTATTATAATATTGAATTAGTATAAAATACTCCAAGGTTATCATTAGTAAATGGCATACATATAATGCAATTGATATGTAGTAAGTGATTATCCATGGACAATGTGACTTAGATATCACTATTGTTATTGTTATGGATGCTATTTTGTATTAAACTTTCCTTTCATATACCTCTTGGAAAGCATTTATATCTCCATTTCAAGTGGCTCCTAAGTATGAATCCAATGATAAAGACGATGCTAAAAAATAATTCAACAGTAGCAAGTTCCACATTTAATACAACCTTGACCAATCTAGTTTTTTACTCTATTAAAGAACATGAAAGAATTTACACAATTTTCAAAAAAAAATTAAAGTACTATGAACCTTTGTAATGATATATTAGATTATTTTATGTATTTTAACTACTTTGAATTTTAGAAAATAATTTAGGAGGAAAGGATCATCACCGATGCTAGGATTATCATTGGTGCATTCAAGGATCTCCATAAACCACACATATCAAATAATTGTAGTATTAGGAATTGAATTCAATAATAGCATTTAAACCTCAAACTTAATCTTGCAAAAAAAGATAAATTCTATTAATTTCCACAAAATAAATGTCCCAAGTACGTCAATGTTCCTATAGAAGCACACCAAGCTTACTAACAGAAGGATTGCCCAAGATTATTATAATTCCTATCTACTAAGTCATATACTATTATTACCTCACAAAACTATTGTGGCGGGTCACAAATTCACATATTCCAAAAGTAATACTAGTTAATTACTTACACCCACCTTCATTGGATGTGTTAGATACTTCTACTAGATTGAGTACTAATTCAAAAGGACCTTGGGAAATCATACCCTTCACATCATATTGATGCCCAACATGGGTAGTTGAGCCATAGTGGATGTTGGACCTAGAAGCTACATATTTTTAATTATGAGTATCTTTTTCTAGTTATAGTGCTAAGCTAGGTATAGGGGCTAAATTTTAATGTAAGACACGATAGATGGAGTAAGAACTCTACAAGGACATAGGTAGAGGGTGTAGACCCCCTAAGATATAGAGTATTATTTTCCTTCCAATGTGATCACTAGTAAATAAATCCTATAACCCACACATGCTAAGATTATTGATGCTCCATATTGATGGTATTCAAGGAGCACACTCTTCATGTTGAATATTTATTTGTACCCCATAGATAGTGGGATTATTTCTATCAGTGGCATATGGGCCTTAGTGCTAATAGTATGTAGGTGATGGATTCCTTATGTTACATCAATAACAATCAAGCCTTAAAACCAATTACATGTAGGTGATGGATGCCCAGTGTCATCCTCGAGGGTTGGATGTGTGTGAAATGTGTTTTCTAACCCAAAATAATGCAAAACAAATGAAATGCAAAGGAAGAAAAAGACAAAACAACACCTCAATATTGGCCTAGCTAGACTTGAACAAAGAAAAGATGAAAACCAATAAGTTACCTTGCCCAAGTTGATTAGTTCGTTGGCCCTATTGATTTTATTATTTTTGTGCTCCTTCAAATGGGAAATCACATGAAATTGGATACAAAATGATTGTGAGATGATGGAGATTCTAATGATGCAAGTGGGTATGTGAGTAGATGCACAAAATGGATTCAAAATGAGCTTCAAAGATTGTAGCAATGGATTATGGTGTGAGAGCTTGAGAACTTGATTGTTTGAATGTGTGAATGAATAATTGAAAATGAGGTCAAAATCCTCTATTTTTAGGGGAAAATTCCTTCTAAGGAATGGAAGGCTAGAATTTAGCCACCCTGGACAAGATGGAGGGTTATGGTGAGTTGAGGACTCACAAGTCCTCACATCTTTCCATGTGGCAATGAGGTTTCAAGAGGGAAAGTGATGTGGAGGTACTTGCAAGTACCTCAAGATTGTGGCAAGATATCCTCATAAAGGATGTCCTTGTCCCCATGTGGGAGATGTGACACATGAGGAATTTAAAATTCCTCAATAATCCACATGGGGAAGAGAAAAACCTTGGGGAATAAATATGAATTTTTAATTCACATGATGTGAAGGTACCTGGAAGTACCATAGGATTGGGATAAGATCTCCTCATAAAGGAGGTCCTTGTCCCCATGTGGTAGATGTGACACATGAGGAATTTAAAATTTCTCAATAACCCACATGGGGAAGAGGAAAGCCTTGGAGGAATAAATGTGAATTTTTAATTCACATGTGGAAGAGGTTGCCTTGGCTAAATGGAGAAAGAATTTATGATGGTTGACTTGGAGGTATGCCATAAATGGCATGAGGATTAGGTTGACCTAATAACATGATCAAGGTTGTGCAAAAAGGTGATTAAGGAGGCTAATGAGGGATTAGGGACAAGTTGCAAGTTATGGAGGATGTGACATTAATCCTGATTAAAGGTGTGCACATCCTAATCATGGATTGATTAAACTAATCTGGATTAAAGGGAAGTTATGGAGAATGGACAAGGAGAGAGAGAAAAGGGGAATTTAAAATTGATTTAAATTCAAAAGTCCAACTGACTAAATTAAATAAATTGATGTATTTATTTAATTTAGAGAGGAAATGGGATAAAAGGTAAAGTATTTAATTATTAAATTAAATACCTTAGGAACCTTAGGAAGAGGGGGAATATTAATCAAATAAATCATTTAATCAATATTGATGGGGGATATAAAATAGATGAATAAAGGGGACAAATTTGACCATACAGGAGTGGTGAAATTTGGATGTCTACATTTTTCCCCTCTTCAAAATACTATTAGGATAACAGTGTTTCGAAGAAAAATAAAATGCAGATCACTCGATAGAGGAAATGACTAAAACATGATGCCCCAACATGGCAGAAGTTGCGCAAGTTTTCCAAATGGTGGGAAAATGAAGGTAGATGCTTCGGTCTCGCAAGAAAGTGGTCGTGACGGAGGAACGAGGGGTGAATGATAGGGTATGCCCCCTCGAGAGGGCAGTTGGGGAAGAAAAAGGGGCACTAAGCGACTTCTCAATATGAGGAAGCAAAGGGTACCAATGGATAGAGCTCAAAAAACCATGAAGATTGTCTTTTGAACAAAGGCAAACAGACACACAATGTGCAAATGGCATCCTTCGGAAGATAGAAGATTAGTCAATGAAAAAGAAAGTTAAATAATGGGTAAAAATACCCAAAACTTTAAAAAGGGTAAAAAGGAGGGAAAGGGTAATAGATAGTAATTTTTGAATTACTATTCGTCATTTGCACACCTAGCAGTTGAGTGAGAGAGGAAAGAGGAAGAAGGTGAAGAGGATGGCTGATGGGTATGATAGCGAGGACGAGAGGTTCATGGAGGATGGGATCATCCACTGGGGAGATGAGGTACGACGGTTCTACCACAAGCGTGTGGTGCCCTGCCAAGTTAGCCCAAAGCCTTTCTTTGTGATTTTAGCTAAATTTTGAAAAAAAATTAGCATTTGAGCTTCTGGGAATCGGGTAGTTTAGAAAATGGGTTGTCGAGAAAAATGCAATTTCGCCCAAATTTTTAAGTGAAATCGCCTATTAAAGCGTTGGGCATGGGGAGGAAAATTCGCCCAAATAGAGGGAAAAGGGAAAAAATGCAACAAAAAGGGGTGGATTCATCCAAGAATCAAGGGAATCTTCCTGGGGATAAAAATGGGCCAGGGATGGATAGGTGAAGTCACCCATCAAGGAATGACAAGTGAGTCTGCCCATCAGATGAGTGAACTCACCTGTTCAGGTGAAGATGGGCAGTTTTTCTCGTTGGATGGATGAACTCGCCTGTTCGGTGAGGGACGGGCAAACTCACCCATCCCGGGAGGTACAAGTGGGTCCGCCCATTGGACAGGCGAGGACGGGCAAGTACGCTTGTAAGACGGGCAAACTCGCCCGTTCAGGCAACGAGCATGCAAAATGGGCAAATTCGCCCAAAATAGGGGAAAATTCGCCCAAGATGATGAAAGGAGAATTAAAAGGGGAAAATTCATCCAAAAGGGAAAAAGGGATGCAGAAAAGGGCGAAAGGGATGCAAAAAAGGGTGAATTCACCCAAGTTGGGCAAATTCGCTCAAAAGGGCGAAAGGGATGCAACAAAGGGCGAATTCGCCTAAGTTGGGAAAATTTTCCGAAAAGGGGGAAAGGGTGGAAAATTTTGAGAAGTCAACTTGGGGCAAGGAAAAAAGGAGAAAGAGAAGGAAAGTGAAGAGATTGAATAAAATATAACTGACATTTTGTTTGATATGGATGCAGCACTTTGACACCCTGTGGACATGAGAGAGGCGTTTGGCGATTTTGGAGGTGACAATCATGGTGATGAACGAAGAGGACCATGCAACGCTGGCATGGGTTGGCTTACTACATATTCTTGGATATCCCACTATTAGAGCGCATCAAGCGTTGCTGACTGCACTGATAGAGCGATGGAGTTCAGAGACATCCACCTTCCATCTCCTGACGAAGGAGATGATAGTCACACTAGAGGATGTATGGAGTATCTTACGATTGTTGATAGCTGAACATCTTGTGAGTTGGACACGATTAGAGGGAAAGGACCGAGACTGGACCCTACGGGTACTTTTCAAGTGAGTAGACCTATCGATTCAGGGAGTGGAGCTAGATCTAGATGGGTGCTTGGGACTAGGAGTGCCAACATTACCCCTATATCTATGTGGGGGGATTAGCAGGATCTTGATGTTGGATAGGAGTGGGAGGTTTTGCAGCCTCAAGATTATTGAGGTTGTTAGAAATATTTTGGAGTAGAGGGAGGGGGAGTTCGCATGGGGCACATGTGTACTAGCACAGTTGTATAGAGACATGCATGTGGTATGTTACCAATGAGCACTCAGCATTACACATGTGACATTATTACAAATATGGGTCTAGGAGCACATCAGCATGGCCAGGCCAGGAGTGTTGACTAGAGGGGAGTAGGATGGTACACTACTAGTGGCATATTGGTATGGGACTAATTACAGCTAGCGATTTCACTATCAAGACACCGATGATCTAGAGAGATGGAGGAGGAGATTGGATGATTTACATGAGGATTAGATAATATGGAGGCCATACATGACACAACGGTTTTCCAGATGGAGGTAGGATGAGGCGAGGCATAGAGGATACTTCTTTATAGTATCCTATTTGGCCAAGAGAGACCCAGGTATTGTTGAGCTCCACGGGGTGGATAGAGTGATGAGATAGTTTAGGGTTGAGCAGGACATTCCCCTAGGACCTCAGAGGTTCAGATGGATCTCCCGAGAGCGGTTATGGGGTGATTTGATCCTGGAAGATATTGCTAGATAGTAGTGGGTGGAGCTACAACTGGTACCTTACCCTAGCAAGAGAGGAGGAGAAGTGGATGCAGGGGTGACAATGAGGTATTATGTATGGTGGGGATGTCATCGATCAGTACAAATTATGACAGTGCAGAGGATTAGAGAGGCATTGGGCTATGGTTCAGAGGACAAGAGGAGATTGGGAGGACAATAGAGAGTCAAGCAGAGAGGAGGATGGTAGAGGCGATTATAGGAGGAGGTTAACGTAGAGGAGGAGAGAGAGGATTGACAGAGAGTGGGATAGGAGGAGACGATGTAGGTAGATGCCCTAGACGTGGATCCACTATCCATAGTACCCTATGTACCACCCCCATTGGAGGACCCAACTATACTATTGAGGGGGGCACTAGTGAGGCTACTAATTGCAAAGTAGAGACTCAATTATTCAAAGGCAAAGAGGAGTAGGCTACTAGCTGAGGTGGATAGGGTACATATAGAGGGAGAGAGGAGTTACAGGACCTTGGAATATGAGGTAGGATGACATGTGTTTGTGGTAGAGACAAAGAGAGATGGACTACAAGCCAAGGTGGCAGGTTACGAGTAGAGGTGATTCAACTAGAGGCAAAGGTGTCTAGACTGGAGGAAGAGGGACAAAGAGACTATGGGGAGATGGTAGATTAGACTGCCCTATATGTAGAGGAGGTAGACAGGGATATGGAGGATTTGAGGAGATAACTAGGAGAGCTGTGGCAAGAGAGGAGTGAGTTGGTGGCAGAAAGGGATGAATTTTAGGCCGAGGTCACCAGACTACAAGAAGGGGGACATATGGACCATGGAGAGTTGATGGATTGGGTATCTATACAGGTCCTGGAGGAGGCAGAGAGAGATATGGAGGATCTGAGGAGACAGGTGACAGATCTGTTGAGGGAGAGGACCGAGCTGAGGTGGGAGCAGGATGATCTTCGTGACAGAGTAGAGGTGGCAGAGCAGACAACTAGGGATGCAAGGTTGGTGCTAGAGAGAGAGGATGCTATGATGGCACAGATATGGTCCTTGCGAGGTGAGAGAGATGCAACAAAGGAATGGGTGTAGACCCTATAGGGTGAGAGGGACATGATAACAAGACAGATGCAGACACTACAGCGTGAGAGGGATGCAACAGAGGCACAGGTACATACTCTACAAGGTGAGAGGGACATTATAGTAGGGAAAATGCAGACATTGCAAGGAGAGAGGGATGCAACAAAGGCACAGGTACAGGCTCTGCAAGGTGAGAGAGCTACAACAGTGGACATAGGGTTGGTGACATGGATGCAGGCATAGATTGACCAGTTGATGCTAGCATAGGATGCCTAGGAGCAGAAGAGGAGATAGATGATTGAGTCACAGGACAGGTACAGGATCGAGAGAGATGTGGCCAGGATATAGGTGCTAGAGAGGGATGAGTACATGTGGGAGGTGAGCTATTATACAATAGCCTATTTCATGGCGTTTCTAGATCAGGTACGATGTGTACCTCCCTACATCAAAGTGGTTCCATAGATGCTAGTGCCATCATGGTCACTGGGGATGCATACACAGGGATATTGCAGCTATCGAGAGATGCCCCCACACAAGGGGCTAGTGTCAGATTCACCATAGAGGTTGGATGTAGATAGCTCAGGGTAGAGATGATAGAGAACATATGACAAAATATAGATTTTTGACAGGTGCAAGATGGATGTACAGTATAGAGTGGCATAGATCACATTTGATTCAGAGCCTTATACTTGTATTTTATTTGATGATTACTGATGTATATGTTGGACTTGTATTTTGATGAGATGGTGGACTTTTTTATAGATCATTTGATGGACATTATATTTGGATATTTATATGATGTTCCATAGCCCTTATTTACATTATGTCTTCATGTGATGGATGATGCACATGTGTATGTATGTGATTTTATCATGAATGACTATGATGATAATGTGATATATGTATATGCTGATGATGACTTACATGTCTGTGTATATGAATGATTTTATTATGAATGATGTTGATGATGATTTATATTTTATGCCTATGTGGATGACATGGATGATATGTATGATGCCTAACATTTGTGATGCAGGATGTGATGAGTGATTTTTGATATTATATGCTATGGGAATGGGACTAATGAGTTGTGGTGTAGGTGGCGATGTATGTTATATATTAATGAAATGAATTGATGATAAAATAAACCTAAGATACTTAGAATAACCAATTAAGATTAATCTAAACAATTTAAAATGAATATGAGATGCTAATGCACATGGGAAAAAATGTAAAGTATGCAATGAATTGATAAGAAAATAATCATAAGATGCTTAGAATAACCAATGAAGATTAATCTAAACAACTTAAAATGAATATGATATGCCAGTGCACATGGGATGAAATGCAATGACATGAACCTAGAATGTGGGATGGGATGCAATTAAACTCCTTACAAACACTAATAGCTAAATGAAATGCAACATGGACATGAGTGTAAATAAGGGCTTGCATAATGATGGAAGCAAATGGTAGGCTGACTTTATTTGCGGATCATTTTTTTTAGCTTATAAAATGAGGCTAGGAAGGGCGTGAAACGACACTTGTCAAGAATCGTAGGTATCCTCAGAAGAAGAGAGATGAAATATGAATGTTTGCACAACCAAAATCATAGGTCATAGGTTAGGAATAAATGCAAGGCAACAAAATGGAAAATGAAATGCAATCCTAATGCTATTTGCCATTTTTGGAGCACTAATTTTTGCTATAGAATAAGACACCAGATGCTAGGGTATCTGTAACCAAAGCAGATTAGTGTTTAATGCATAAAACAAACACAGTAGACAAGAAGGTTATCCCAACACCCCAAAGTCATGATGACTTTGGTCAGGCCAGGCATTGGGATAACCACAAGCACAAAAGGATGCCCCAGCGTACACTAGTAGAATTTGGAAAATAAATGACTACATGACTAAAACTTTTAGTCACGTGACTAACACTAGTAGAATATTGAAAATAAATGACTAATTTGGTCATTTATAAGTGACTAATTTGGTCATCAAGTAAAATCACAACTAAATGACTAATATCAGACAAATAAAAATGACTAAATAAATGACTATTACTCCTCTATTCTTTTTTCTTTCAAATTTGATCATAATCCATAGAGCTTAAGCCCCCCTCATGGGACCCCTACTTAATGAACCATTAATGTTTTTAACTATGATTTGAAGGCATGTCATGAGGGCATGATGCATAGAAACAAGAGACACTACTACATAAAAGGAGGTTTTAAGACATTAATTTAAGACAAAATATTAGTTTTGTCTTAAATATATATTTTATATTTAAATTATATTTTTAATTAACAACCTCAAGTTTCCACGGTCCATGATAATTAAGTGTTCAATTTTTTGGATTTAAACTGTGTGTGTTTTTTAAATCAACATTTCAGATCACACTCCATGATCCATCATAAAGATGATTTGCATGCAATAAGAGAGAAGAAAAATAGAGTGATATAGAAAAATTGGAAGGATAAATAGGTGAGGAGAAGTGGTGCAGGAGCACCTGCCAAGGTGCAAGCATACTTTGAAGTCTTGTTTTAAAAATCTTTTTCATTTTGTTGTGTAAGGTCTTTAACACCTTTTAGATTGTGTTTGAGAACCTTTTGGTTCTTAGGTTAAGAGTTGAATAAGTGGGAATCCTTTTTGGTGGTTGATTCCTAAGCTTTTGTAAAATTGAAAAACACACTGTGTTTTCCAACTATTAGCTTTTGGCCGTTCTTAGGCTCAAAGAGAAAACCTAACTATTTGCTAGGCATTGTAAAAGCTCATTCTCAACCTTTGAAGAGGGGGGGGGCCTTTTGATATTGGGATTTTTCATGTGAATAGAAGGAGATAGTGATTTTTTGATTGAAAATACAATTTTTTTTCTATTCTTGCGTCTGAAACAGCAACTAGATGATTTAAGTAAAGCATTTGTTGGATTCTCTAGCATGTAGAGTAGCTTTTTGAATCAGTCTTTTGGTATTTTAGTTAGCAAATCCATCATTTTTTTCTATTCTTGTACATTCTCTTTTTTTCTTATTGTTGTTTTGTCTGAAACTGGTGAAAATGGGGTCTTAGGCCGTGTTCTTCCTATGCCTGCAAGCATGGGATCATTGGAAATGTGGCCAAGATCCTTATCTGTACATAGTTTAGTGGTAGGGAATATTAGAAGTTCTAAGAGTATGCATAAAGTCTTTTCCTAAGCGAGACTAATGGTGCCCAGCTTGGAAGAGACAGTCTTTACACTGTTCCAACGTGGCAGTGGTGTTGTATGTTTGACAATGCAGAGTGGATAGTGACTGCAGGAGCCTTCACCAAGGTTGGAAAGAAGGCAAAACTTTTGTCTGATCACTTGGAGGTTAGAAAGTGCAAACAGTCCAAGGAAAGGTTAAGAAAAACCCTAGTTCTTGCAAGAATAGGGTACACCATATGTACGGATAGAAAATAGTCCAAGACCTCAAAAATATGTTAGTGCTCCAAATTTGAGCAAGGGTGAAAGAAGAAAGTTTGGCCTAATGAGGTGAAGGAGAGGAGTGATAAGCAATTGTTTTGTGTGAGGAGGCCTAAAAGGGGCTCAACCCTAGTAGCCTTTCCAAACCCTAAACTAGGGTTTAATGAAAGCGATAGGAGAAGGAAGATCTGTGCTTGTACAAGAACCTTCCCTTGACTATTTTAAAACTTTGAAAACCTATGCACACCCCTGAATGCAAGTTAGGAAACGTTTGGAGGTTAACTAGTCTTTAAGCTTATTAAGGGCTAGATGGAGTATGTGTGGAAAAGCACCAAGAACTTATTGGTAGCAGCAAATTAGTGATGATAGCAGAGTTGGCAATGAACCAAGGGTACCTAAACTACAAGAGGACCTACAGGTTGAATGGTGGATGAAGTGACACCTTAGGAGTTCTAAAGGCAAGAACTCAGAGCATTGAGATTGTGGTTGTCTCAATCCAACCCTGTCTCTATCAAGAAGAGAGGGCTAGAAGACAATAGGCTAAGATTTGACAAATGAAGAAAAAAGATAATAAAATGAATTAAAGTAACTTACCCCTCGATAATAAAATAAAATAAAATAAGAACCAGGAAACTAAAGAGAGGAGATAAATAAAAACAAAAAGAGAACAATGTAATCAAAGAACCAAAGCAAAAGAATAATTAAAACATCAAAGAAATAATTAACATTATATATATATATATATATCAAAGAAATAATAAACAATATATAAATATGTATATAGTTTATTATTTCTTATATATATATATTAAAAATTAAAAATACAAATTCAAATGTCTTAAATTAATTTTCTAATTGTATTTTAAAATTAAGACAGTAAAAAATATACTTTTTCTAAAATAATTTTTTTATTAATAATTGTAAAAGATTTCTCGATTCTATTGTGTGTTAATTTTTTGCATCAACGTTTCGAATCACACTCTGTGATCCATCATCTGGATGAAAATTAGAGCACAAGGATAGAATGAAAATATGTAGACCAAGACAAGCATAAAAATGTATGAGAGGGGGAGGAGTGAGAAGGAGTTGTGCACGGAACAAGGCACAAGAGGGCAATAACTTGACAAGAGAGAAATTCATAAAAAGAACACAAGAGACAAGCAATAAACTTGATAAAATTCAATCAATTTAAAAGAAAATAAAAGGAAATAAAATGAGGACAAGCACAAAAGATTGCTCAAATAATGTCAAATAAAAGAAATTAAACATTAAAGAATAAACGCAAAAAAAATATATCATAATAATAACATTTAATAAAGAGTCAAGAAGACTACTAAAAATAAAATAAGAAAAAGCCAAAAATTGAAAAAAAATCAATTTTATTAATCCAAAAAACAACCTAAATGGTTAATGAAGAGAAACTAAAAAATTCAAAGTAATAAATAAGAAAATAGAAAAAAAGAAATACACACAAAAAATGCATATGAAATATTATATATATTTGATAATAAACTTGTATTAAATGTACAAGCCTAAAATAAAATGTATTATCAAAAATACATTAAAGAATCAAAGCAAAAAAATATAACATAATAATAACATTTAATAAAGACAAGAAGACTACTAAAAAGAAAATAAGAAAACCAAAAATTTCCCTCCATTCGTTTTCCCTCCTCATTCAACATGAGTTTTCCTTTTCCCTCCAGGATGGCATCAATCAATAGCAGGTTGCATGAGTTTTCATTTTCCCTCCATGATGGCATCGATCAATAGCAGGTTGCATTAGTTTTCCTTTTCCCTCCACGATGGCATCAATCAATAGCAGGTTGCATGGGATTGATAGGCAGAAAATCCACCAGTGGTGGTGTGCTTGAAGTCGAGTCTTCTATTGGAGAAGCCCACGATACGAAAGATCTCGATCCACACACTGCCCATTGCGTCCATAGGTAGTTACTCTTTCATTAACACACAGACACTACTTTGAAGAGAAACTTCGATTGAAAGGTTTCATCAAAATAAGTTGTATTTAAGAATAGACTTCACCACAAACATCATTTTTGGAAACAATTCACTTCCTTGTCTATACCTCCACATTTTCATCTATGTCTAGCAAGGAACTTGTAACTACAATGTATGCCAAAAAGTCCCTATCATTATGCTTTAATGGATGTCCCTTCGCTATTACTAGATATATGATGTAGTGCACATTATTATAGTGCAAGCCTATTTTTTAGATTGTTTCATTTAGCACTACCAATATTCTCCACAAGAACATTGACCTTGTTTAAAATGATGGAAATGGTTCACATCTCTTAGAACAATTTCTCTTGCAAGTGTTTGCATTTACTTAATTATCCTAGATTTATGTAAAAGAGATTGTTTCATAACTGTTATCCCATTCAACCATTATACTTCCCTTTTGTTGCAGCAGACCACTAGACTCACTCTTCTCTTATACTCTATCAACCTATTATGAGGTTTCTTAGGCCTCTCAAATACCTGTTATCCCTTCTCAGACCTACTGAAAACACTTTTGTCACTATTCAAGGTTTATTTAGCTCTTATCTATGCTCATATTTCTGCAAAGTCTTTAGCATTGTCCCCACTTGCTTAAGATTATGTCCTCCTTAGTTACACCTAGCTTATTTAACCAAGTACGAGAGAATAGAACCTTATCTACATCAGTACATATCATCCAAAGGCACTTTTCCCTAGCTGAGAAGTATGTAATAATGTCTAAGCACATAAAGGACCATCAGAAGCTTTATAGTCTTCCATTTTAAAAACAACCCTCATAACTTTTTCCTTGAAGTTGAAAATCTTCTTAATGTAATCCTTGAAGGAAAATTTGGGTGCTTGAGTGGGAAATAGCATATGATATTAGTAGTATCTTTTGAAAGGAATTAACTATTAGCAATATCTTCTTAAAGGAATTAACTACAACTAATCATATCCAGCTAAGACTCTAGATCTAGCAATAGCTTGTAGAATATTTGCACTAGCCCCCTTTTCACTCTTCATGTATGGAGATCAACATGATGAACATGAAGATCATGGTCCATGATGAATCTAGCTGGAAGAACTAAGAAATATTCTAGAAATCCCTGTTGTTATTCTTTGATGGATGTCCCTTCATTATTACTGGATATCTGATGCAGTGCACATTATTATAGTGGAGGCCTATTTTTTAGATTGTTTCATTTAGCATCACCAATATTCTCCACAAGAACATTGTCCCTATTTAAAATGATGGAAATGGTTCACATCTCTGAGAACAATTTCTCTTGCAACAATCTTGGAGATCAATTTAGATGCAATGTGAAAATCAAAACATACTCAAAGGTTCTTAACAACTCTAATAGTTGTACCAGGGGCCATGTTTAACAAACCAAATGCAATTGCTAACTTTTCACTATGCAATTTGATACATGCTTGCATGTGCAACTGTACAACACATTATTTGTCTAAAACATATGTACATTGATTGTCCTTTACAATAAAATGTAATCATATGACAAATTTTAGATGGAACACATACTATGCTATAAACGAAAATTTACATCCACAATCACATAAGATTGTTTGACTCTAACATTGCCTTAGGCAATGGATTTCCAATGCTTTTGTTATTTATTCAATTAGACCTTCCTGTAATATTCTTCAAACTCCTAGTGGGAACCATCTCTCATTTCCACTCTTCCTATTGATATGAGTATGATCTATAAATAAATTACAAAACTTATTAAAGATAAATTTAATATACAATTCACAATGTTTCCATGCCTGGTGCAGGAGCACCAACCAATTGGCATTTGAATTTGCTTGAGTTTGGTTTGATATAGGTTGTCTAGGATGTTTAAGGTAATTTTGTGTGTCAATAAGGCCACATTGGCCACTTGAATGTATTTAGAGATCATTTTTTTAAAACAATGTTGAAATGATGTAAATAATGCTCAAGAGAGCAAACTATGTAAATAAGGCTTATTATGGGTTTATGAATGGTTTTAGTGTTGGAGTCTAAGGTTTTTGGAATAAGGTTTGGTTTGAGAATTTTATATGGTCTTGGGTCAGTTTAGAGGTCTCTAAGATGTTATGAGGGTTTATGATGCAAAAAGTGCAAAAATGGTGAAATTGGAAAAGTTGTCAAGTTGTAATTGAAAAAAAATGCAAATTCAGGGATACCAACAGTCAGAAGGGATTTGTATGTTGATGAGTCAGTTTAGAAGGATTTGTTGAGTTGTAAATGTGTAAATAAGACTCCTCCAATGATGAAAAGTTTTGTTGAAATATCTAAGAACAAGATCTAATAAAATATACCCCTGTTTCATTTGTAATTCTGTATTTTTACATAAAAAAAACTAAACTTACAGGCATTTGTATGTGGTTGTACAGTTGTATTTTACTTAATTCACCTAGAAGACCATTGTATCACTATTATAGTTTTCATTTGAAACTATATAGGAGGTGGTTCATTATCTTTGTAGAGTTTTATTGACAAAAACCCAGTAGCAGGCCGGGAATACCATATCAAGGGTTTTGAAGTCTTGAATTTTTTTTAAGCACATTCCACAAATTTTCATCACTATATCTCTATGGAATGGGCATGTTGTGTTAGTTTAGGATGGTTGGAGGTCATTTTTGCTTTGAGTGGTGAGTTTTTGGGGGTCAAAACCCTGACTATCCTAATGAAAGTGTTGAATTAGAGTGTGAAAAAACATGGTTTTGAATGAGAGTTGAAAGAAATGAGTTGATTGGAGGCTAGATGATGATTTTTTGAGTGAGGAAAGACCTTTTTAGAGGTGTTTAATTTGGTGGCAAGTTTTTAAGAGATTGGGAATTGTGACTTTCAATAAACTCTATTATTAAATGGTGAAAATAAGGGTTCCTTGGAGCAGCGGGTAAAAGAAGGTTTGGAGGTTTAAAAATTGTTGAAAGTTCCTATTTGTTTGTTTTCAAGAAGGTTTGAGCAATTTTTCATAGGTTGGTGAAGATTTTGAAGAGTAGTTGCTTTGAAAATAGACCTAATTGGTCTTTTAGGGCAGCGGTGTAGTTGGGTTTTGAGTGATTTGTTGAAATGGAGTCCTAGTTGATTTTGGAGTATATTTAAGATGGCCAAAAAGAGTGTTCATATCAGTTATGATATTCTATAGATGTTGAGTGGATTGTGATAAAAGTAGCAAAACATAGGTCTATTGATCTACTAGCAAAGGATAGGGTTATATAGAGAAAAGAGCATTGAAGGAGTTTTTGTATTTAATCATTGTTTGATTGATTTTGTATTGTGTTGTAAAGGTTGAAGACCATCCTCCCTTGCATCAATTCCCTCTCAGTAGCCCTTGTACTCCAATAAGACCTTGTGCATGGATTAAATTAGTACCTATTTCAACCTCAAAACCAAGATCAAATTAAGCTCCATATTTATTTTGTTCCTATATTATGAAACATAAATATGCTATTTAGTAGATGAAAACTTATGTGACATTAGTATATTTAGTCACAATGCAATTTATGTGTGCCCTCCCATGTTCATGTAGGCAAGAATGCATATCAATGATAACTAAACTATGAGATAAAGCAATGTTGAATTCATAGCATCTCCATAGAAATAAGTATTTTCATTTAGTCAAAGGTACCATGAAGGTAGAAAATAGGGCACCATAAGAAAGACAACCTGCAAATAATTTTTGCAAAATCATCTTGAAATCAATCTCCTAATTGCAATTAGCTTGCTTGATCACTAGAAGTTGGGTACTATGTAAACCTTTCACTAACAACCTTAAGTGTTTTCCTACTTGTTGCACACATCAAGGAGAACCATTAACACTAGAATCAACTTGTAACGAAGTCCCCATAACATAACCACTAGCAAGAGCACCACTAGAAGGAGCATTATTCATCGTGAATTAGAGAATTATATTAATAGTCTAACTTCTTCAATGTTTTATCTTGCAGTTTTCCATTGGCCACATTGGTGTATGGAGCCACCTTGAATCAGCTATGTATTTATTTACATTAGAATATTCATCTCCTTTTTATACAAGGGACTTATTTGATTAGCCATTTTTGTCTGATCCTATGGGTGAATTATTTATTGTGCATATTATGTGGTGCAGGAGCACCAAGCAAATGAACATTGCTGTAGGAGGGGTCAATATGTTAGATCTAGGTGTGGTGAGTCTTTTGTGTTCAATAAGGTCTTATTAGACCATTTACATGTATTTGGCATGGTTTGGAGTCATCTTGAGTCATTTTGTGTCAATATGTCAAAAATTGCAAAATAATGCAAAGTTGTAATGCAAAATTGCCAAATGTTGTAAAAGGGAATATGAAGAGTCAAATTGTCAAAATTTTGTTAGGAATCAAGTTATTTAGGTTTTTTAAAGTCCATTGGGACTATTTAATGGGATTTTAATTGTTTGGAGGGTCATTGGAGTCAAAAATGCAAAAATTGCATATTTTGTAACAATTGTCATATTGAAAGTGCAAAAGGTGGAACACCAACGGTCATGTTGGTTTACAAGGTTGTTGAGTCAGTTTAGGAGGTTGGATCTGGTGGGAAAGGTATTAAAAATGTTGTATAAACTCGAATGCAAGGTTGATTCATACTTTTGTGAAGGGAAATCAAATAAAGTTCCTTGTTTTTGCAATTTTTTTGTGTTTTTCCAGAATTTTTTTAGTTTCAAGGCTCTGTATGGTTCTGTACATTAAGTTCTTGGTTTCTAATTATGTAAATTCAGTGGGAAGTAAAGCTATCTGAATTTTGGCTTTGGAGTGAAGGAATTTCGTTGGGTTTTTTTTATTTGGTGGCACAATTACTATAGGTGGCTGAAACTAGTGTTTTGAGGGTTTAAAAATACTAAAATAGGCCATCTCATCTATTGTACATGTTGTGGCTCAATGGGATGGCCCAAATAGGTTTTAATAGGTATAAATAGGGTTACTAATGAGTTTTTTGTGTAGGGAATGTCTTTTGGTTGGTTTGGCATTATGCCCTCGATGGCAAATGGTGCATTTTTGGGTGAAATTGGGTGGTTTGAGTGAGAAAATGATAGAAATCTTGTGGAAAAAAAATATATCTTGATCTTTTGAGTTTTTGCAGGTCTCTTATGAAGTTTTAGATGCATTGGTTTGGTTAGATAAGCCTTAGAAGGTTGTTTTTCAATAAACCCTTTTGCTTTGAATGTAAATGGAGGGTTTTGTAGTACAACATCAGAGTGGTCATAGAACTGATGAATGAGGATGGATTTTTTTGTTTTGATACATAATTAGTGACTATAAATTGAGTTTGGGTGTTTTTCAGGTGTTTAGGAAGTACTTCCTTTGTAAATTTTGGCTTTATGGTGTCCTAAAAACAAGGACAGTCTAATGATTTTTAATATTTCTTCAAAGAAACCTCTTGGTATCCATTGAGATGTTGTGTTGGGTTTTGTGGTGAGCCTAAATTGATTTTTTTCAGGCCTTGGTACAACCTTGTCTAAAAGATAACTCCAATATAGTGTGGTTTTTGAGGGCTACAAGCCTCTTGTTGGGTGTTGAGACAAGTTGAGTAAAAAGGTGTTGCAAAGGTTGATTTCTTGTTAAGATCTAATTTGTTTGAGTCTTCCAGTGAGTCATCACCACCTTTCTTACATCATTATGACTTGTATTTTGTTATGACTTCCAAATTAATGTATTCATGATGACCTTTTGGTTTGAAAATGATGAAGGGCTGCCCTCATGCTAACTGCCACAACATCCTCTATTCATGACTGTCATCATTGTTTATTGACACTCAATGACATGACTATATTTAGATGTATTATACTGTCCTTAGATACTCATGAGTCTAAGACTGCATTCTTAGTGCATTGGATGATGATTGTTACTTGTTTGTTGCTCATATTTTACCTGCAACTTTGTCTCATGGATATGCTTCTTTTAGAGCCATCAACATGTTATTGTCCTTTATGACTAGGACTCAGGGCTTTATGACTGAGAATGAAAATGTTGGTGTCATTGTTTTCTTGCATTTTCTTTCTAATAATGGAATTCAATAAGTAATGTTGTCCTCTTAATTGCTACTGTCACTTGCTCATTCTTTTCACTGTCATTTCTTTGCCCTACTGTCATGAAACCATCCTTGTGATCTGCACTTTGAGGGTTTTGCACTCATCTTGCAATCACAACATTCATGAAATGGCATTCCTTTATCTCAATTATGCTACTAGTGAGCTCTATGCTTTGGATGAGGGTATTGTTTTAAAAGTGTTTGCATACATACACACTTTTGGTCATTCATGGGCATTAGTCTAATTTCTTTCTTTCTTTTTCATGCATATGTTTTAAAAGTGTGTACATACAATTAAAATCCTTAGTTAACGTTGTTAAGAACTTAATACAGCTTGACTTGGAAAATTGTTTTGAATTTGTAGCATCATCTAATGTCCTATCATTTATATTCATTTTGTGCATCTACCCCAAAAGATAATAAATTTTGTATATTCTAATGTCAAATTGTTTTGAAGTCAATGCAACTTGCAAATAAGTTAAATTTTGTTCTGTGATAGGGTATGAGTCAGCTCAAATTAGAAGATGAAGTGTAAGATGATTTAAAATGTGTCATTGGAGAATTTATTAAAGATGGTGATAGTACAAATAAATTGAATCGGGTTTTACAACTTACAGGATTCAATGATCTTGTATATGTAGAAGCATATATTACAATTCATTAGTATGATATTGTCCTGAATGTTACAGTAATCAACCACACAAAGGAAACACTTCAGAAATTTTGTTTAGAATTGGCTACTATGGGTGATATCAAACTAGTTGAATGACCACAAAATTATACTCTAGCTCTAGATTCAAGCAAGCAGATAAAAGAAAACATAAAAGTGTCTTCAATTGAAACTGGTGTTATATTCAGTAACATTGCTTAGGAGACTACAAGTGTACTGGAACACAATGTTGTTGTTCTAAATGACATACACATTGACATTATGGACTACATCTCCCCAACCACTTGCCTTGATGTTGCTTCTAGGAATATGTGAGCTGAGTTTGAGTGGGAAAACAAGGTAAATAAAATTATTCTC
Organism: Sequoia sempervirens; assembly: GCA_007258455.2. Taxonomy (NCBI): domain Eukaryota; kingdom Viridiplantae; phylum Streptophyta; class Pinopsida; order Cupressales; family Cupressaceae; genus Sequoia; species Sequoia sempervirens. The sequence goes on from VDFB02358768.1 coordinate 78,024, forward strand.
TTGGGTGGGAAAATAAATTTAAAGTTGCTAGTAATTTTCTTTCAAATTTATATTATACCAAATTTAAACAATAGATTAATCTAAACAATGACATATATACTCCCAATAAGTATTGAGCTTGTACTTTTTCTATTAGGGGGCTGTGAACATAGTTATTCATGATGAGGAGTTCCTAAACCATATTGTGCAATCAACAAATATGAAGTGCCTCACACCCCTGTAAGTATTTCAATTTTCTTAACTTATTTCATATTTTTAGAGTAATCTGGCTTGGTTTGCATTGCATTGAATATTGTTGAATGGTTTATTTACCACTGGAGAAACACAATATTACAAAAAATATTATAATTAACCATTATTTTTTATATAGATCTGCACTGGATGGAGACTGTGGAATTTTTGGCTACAAATCTGTATGCAAAGAGTGTATTTGGTGAGGATGCTCTTGTGAATGTTAGTGTTGAGAAACAATCTGATGGCAAGCTGAGTGGTTATATCAGGATAAGAATTAAAACCTAGGGCATTGCATTGAGTTTGGGTGATAAGATCACACTCAAACAAAAGGGCTAAGTATGTGTTGATTGGTGGTTGCTTGACTTTTTCTTCTAGGTTTTCTGTAAGAAGTTTTTCCACATTGGTATCTTTATCTGCTTACAATTTTTGGTAATTAATAGCTAGAATTCTAACTGCTCAAATTGGATGAGTGGTCATTGAATCCCATTGGTTGATATTTTAGAACTAGAAGAAAATTCTTTATGGTTGGGATGAGAATTATGTTTTTGCAACTTTTTTTATCTGTTCACTAAATCTTTTTCCACAGGTATGCTTTTGGGCCTTGGCAAAGATGAGTATGGTCGTGTGAAATGTGGTCATGCATAAATCCTATATTCACCTTGTTTCTTTCTTCCTTTAGGGTTTTCCAAGCATGGGTGCTAGGGCTAGAGCTGAAGGTGGAGAACTGGACTTTCTTTGCAATAACAAATAGGTATAATATGCTAGTGCAGTTTTGCATTAAACACTTAATAAAGCAACTTTTGTTTCTCTTCACAGCTTGAATGTTTAGTTAATTGAGAATGAAATTTTTTGAAATTTTGTTTCTAAGTAGTATTAAATGCTTGTGGGATTTCAAACATTGGTTTATTTCTCAACTTTGTTATTGATTATATCTTTCATCATTCATTTTCAAGCCCTTTGCACAATGGTTCAAGCCAATCCCCAAATTTTATAGGTTTGTTGAATCTATCATGTCATGTTTGAGTTCCACATGTGCTTTATCTACATATTCTGATTATCTTTCAAGAGGATTCCTTCACAGCACTCCTGTGAGTAAGTTTTGAATATTTTGTTGTTTTTATAAATTTTGTAGAGAATGAAATATTACTTTTAGGTGAATTGTAACAAACACCCACCATCATTTCAATGCACCATCAATCATAGAACTTTATGTTTAGAATTTAGAATCCATTTTGAAAAGGTTTCCATTCCATCATCATGTTTTGATATTTGAACCTATGCTTGTTTGAGTGTGGTCTACATTAATAAAATAATAAAAAGAATTAATTTGGGGTGCAAGTCTGACACGGCTAAACTTGGGTTATTATGATGTCAATTTATTTTCCTTGTTGCTAGGTGATGGTCAGCTGGACTAGGATGGATTCTATTTTTTATGATATTCCTTTGGTTTAAGTTCAACATGGCTGTCTTTTCTGCATTCATTTTCTAGAGCTAGATTTTGATATGGGGGAGAAGTCATGTGCCCTGCACATATATCTCAAGAGTTGGAAGCATAAAAGGCAATCAGTTATAGACTTCAAGTTTCCACAATTCATAATGTAAAGTGATTTCTTGGAAATTATGATTTTCCACAATTTCTAGATGAACACATTACATGTGAGCTTCAGGATATTCAAGATTTCTAATCAGAATGTTTTTTCTTTATTCTAGATAAATTTTAATTTTTAACACTCTTCCAGTATCATTGTAAAGCCACTGGATATACATTACCAAACTTAGTGCACATTTTAGACTTATAGGTCATGCCTTAGAGGTTTTTATTCCACCCATTGTGCCAGGGATTTGCACCTAAGCTTGTACAAGTCTTTCCATCATTAAAAAAACCACATATGTATGGACAATGTGCTCAATAGGGCAGGTATAAGTCATCATTGTGGCAGTTACACCTTGCCTCTAGATCATGTCCCACATAACTGAAATGAGGTTAATATTTAAAGATATTCCTTTCTTAACTTCAGAAAGGCTCCCTTTTTGTTGGGTAGACAGAGGGCTCATTCATCCTTATACCATGTTAGCAACGTAAATTTATAGCTTGGACACAATATGCATGAGATACAGAAGTGAGACTATTGGTATTTTACTGTTCTTATAGCCTCTGCAAATTGGTGTGCACTCCCTTTAAGAGAATAGCCACACAACCATACTCTTTACTAAGATGCCATGATGAGCATGGAATATCTTTTGAGCTCTGAGCTTGACTCAATTCTCAAAACAGAAATTGAAGACCAACACAAAATTAAACTAAGGACTGAAAAGGACTTTGGGAAGCCTAAATTTCAAAACTAGAATATCCCATAGATTATTCAAATGTCTTATTGGGGTCTTTAAAGAAAAGTATCTAGATATTCTTTTTCTGTGTAGAGGGATTCTTTATTGTTTCTTTCATTGTTTCATGTGATTGTTTTCTGGATCTACTTTAGGTTTTGAATGTTGCAAATTAAGTATAAGGTTTTGAAGGTAGAAAGTAAGTTTGTCAAGTTCAATCATATTTTATCAATTATATCATAGGAGCTATGTAAGAACTACTTGAATTTGTGTCTTTCTTTGAAATCGGACAAAAGTTATTGTTAAACCATATCATATGTTTCAGAGTGCTTCGTCATCCTGGTCAAATTATCTATCATGGCATATGATTTATTTGCTTAAGATTCATTTCTGATACAATTCTATATGTGCATGCCTGGAATGGGATTTATTGTGAGCTTTGCATAGTTTAAGATCTCTAATTTTCTTAGTACTGCCTTATTAAATTATAGTAACAATGATGAGAGTATTCCCTAATAGAAAATATAAGGCACAATTTACTACAAATGTGCCCAAATGAAAATCTAGTACAAATTTTTATTATGTGTTAATATAGTGCTATGTTGGGTCAAATTGTCACTCATGGCATATGGTTTGCCTTTCATGGAATATATTTTTAAGTAAATTTGAGAAGATAACATTTATGGGTGTGATTGTAGGAACAAATGTGCAGCATTCTTCAAGTAATTCAACAAAATGGAGCATTTGGTAGAACACATGAGATTGACCTATCATTCTGGACATGAACCCATATGTGGTATTTGTAGAAAGCATTGCAAGTTATTTGATTCACTGAGGGAACATCTTGTTGGTATGTTTGACTATATTCATAACCTTCATCTTTTTTTTTTCAAATTTCTTTTCCTAGTGACTCGAACCTTTTTTTTTGTGTTGGAATAAAACAGAAATAGAGGGATGAAATTCAAGGGACTAAAAATAGTCACAAGGAGGGCGGAACATCCTTTACTTAGCCTAAGTATTTTTTTTATATAGAAATTGTGACAAATTGAATTTGAGGGTTTCTCCATCTCCTTAGAGCTATGGAAAAAAGAAGGAAACAATAGACCTAACCAGTCACCCTATAAACAACAATTGGATTTACTTCTACATGCTAGGAGTACACTTTTCATTGATGATGAAAAGGAAGTTGCCCTGCCAATTATCTTCTCTCAAAAAAAAAAAAAAGCAAAGCCTAGGGGGCCATTGAATTGCCTCCAAATAGCTCATCATTTGTGAATTTAGATTTAGAGTAAGGCAGTCGTGGGCTATTCAAAATTAAACTAATCATCCTTTTGTTGACCTATTGGAGGGTGTTATTCAGAGACATGGTTAGAGATGTTTCTAATTCTAGGGAATCCTCTTCAATTAATTTTTATGAAATAAGAATTTGGTATTTGACCTATTTTTTCCTGTGGTCTGGCACTACTTACAATAATCATAGAACTTGCAATATGCAAAGAAAGTTGGGTTGTGTTGTGGCAAGCCCTTATAGCCTACAAGTCAAGACATGCTTGTTTCTAAAACGTAGGCCTTGCCAATGGTGGGATTTGCATTTCTCTTCAAATTAGTTTGCTATTATTGTAGCATAATTATACACAATATGATTTAATCTTATAAACCCAAATCTGCAAAACTTGATCAATTATTGGTGAAGCACATTTACCACTTGATATTTTTGTGGCTTACTTCTTAACAATGATTAGTGCCACTTTTTTGTTGCACCCTTCTTTAGTTAAGCAATGTTCTATTGACACATAAGATTGATCTTTCATTCTGGACATGACCTCATATTTCAAAATTCCTCTATTATTTATGCTTTGATGGATGTTCATAACATGTTCCAAAGCCCCCATTTTGGCACAGGTAGGAAAGATACTGGCAAAGGTTGTGGAATTTGGCTTTATACCTTTCTCTTATATTCTTTCATTGAATTTTTATAGGAGGTTAAATTTCATTTAAGTGATTTGATCTTGTTTGTTTGATCATTGGATAATGGTCCCATAATCTTGGTAGACCTAATCCCCTATGCTGATTTTCATCCTTATGAACTATCCTCCACAATTGAACTGAAAATGAACCAAGAAGCTTGGATGACTTGTGTTCAACAATATTGTGTCTAAGTTCATTGCAATGAAGAAAGCCCATGAACTTTCTGTGTTATGTGATGTTGAGGTGGCTCTCATTGTTTTCTCCAGCAGAGGAAAGCTCTATCATGAGATGTCCAGTGAGAACAAGTATGTTTCATGCTATCTTACCCATTTTTTAATAAGAATAAAATATAACACCGCTTTATTGTGGTGTGTGCTCTGCATAATTATGAAAAAGAAATTGTTCCAAATCTCTTGATCTTTAACCATACAAATCAAAATGGTGTTCTTACATATTAAGTTTCCAAGTTTTATATTTTTAAAATGTGTCTCTAAAACTAGAATGCAGTCCTACACTAGCTATAATGTATTAGTTGAAAGCTCAATGAAAGAGTCTTTTAATCTTAGATTTTATAAAAATGTATTAGTTCATAACACATTGCAAGAGTATTATAAAATGTACTTATATATTAGATAGATGGATTTTAAGACAGACCATTTGAATAAGTGGGGAGCACTCATAAACTAGAGTAATTTATCCATCATTGCATAATTTATCCATCAATGACATCTCTTTGAGGCATTCCATCAAAGAGTTCATGTGCCTTGTGTACGTTTCCACATTTTGCATACATGTCTAACAGAGCATTTCCAACCATAATATCTGACAAAAATCCCCCATCTATTATGCTCTGATGGATGTTCATACCCTGCTCCAAAGCTCCCATTTTGGAATAGGTAGGGAGGATGTTGGAATAGGTTGTGGAATTTGGCTTCATGCCTACTAATTGCAATTGCCTGAAAGTTTCTAAAGCCTTTTCAGCAAATCCATTTTGTGCATATCTCGCAACCATCATATTCCATGAGATGGCACCTCTTTTAGGCATTCTGTAATTTATCCATCAATGAAATCTCTTTGAGGCATTACATCAAAGAGTTCACGTTCCTTGTGTACATTTCCATAGTTTGCATACATGTCTAACAGAGCATTTCCAACCATAATATCTGACAAAAATCCCTCATCTATTATGCTCTGATGGATGTTCATACCCTACTCCAAAGCTCCCATTTTGGAACAAGCAAGGAGGATGTTGGCATAGGTTGTGGAATTTGGCTTCATGCCTGCTAATTGTATTTGCTTGAAAGTTTCTAAACCCTTTTCAACAAATCCATTTTGTGCATATCTTGTAATCATCATATTCCATGAGATGGCATCTCTGACACCCTTCATTTCTCCCAACTATCTACAAATCATGTGATCATCTCTTTGAGCACATCATGTGATTTGGAGTCCAGATGCAATTTGCTTGATTTTCCATTGAGAGGACTCTTGTGTGTCGCTAAGAGTCACATTAAAGTCCCATCGATAGCTCGAGTAGTTATAAAACAATCATCAGGAGGACTCTTGACTATCGTTGGGAGTCATGTCAAAGTCCCATCGATATCCTAACAACACTCAAACTCATCGGCAAGAGAGGTAGACATTGACAGGAAAAAGATTGTGGTCCCTCCGATGGAATGAAAAACATTGCCACTTCTTCTTGCCCTCCCTTACACTTCCTGCTCGCTCTCACGTTTGTTTTTTTTATGCTTTGGCATTGGTATTTTTCCTTGGTCTTTTGATTTGTTGGTTTTATCTTATATATATATATATATATATATATATATATATTCTTGTTTGTTGTTTATTTTTTATTTTATTTGTGTTGATGTTTGATGTTTAGGCATATGTTTATGTATATAAATTTGTATATGTCCATTTACATTCTTTTGTGCTTATTATGTTTTTGGTCATTTTTATTATTTTTTCAAACTCACATACAAATATATATGCATGCATGTATGTATGTAGGTGTGTATTTTTTTATATTTGTTGTGAATTTTTGATTTTTTGTTTTGGTTTATGTGTAGGTTTATTATTAGGTTTATGTCATATACCCTTTTTCTTTTGTATTTGTTTATGATTATTTGTTTTGGTTAATTTCTTTGTTGATTTTTATTTCCATTTTAATTTGGCTCTATATTTTTTTGTGGTTTTTTTTATTTCTTTTCATTTCTTTTATTTTACTTTGATTTTCTTTTATTTATTTTTTGTTTTTTGTTTGTAGGTATTTTGGTATTTTATGGGTATATTATATCCATATTTAGGTGTGTTTTTTTTGTTTGTGCCTATAGTTTTAGGTAAGTGGTTCATTTTTTTCTTTTTTTTTAATTGTTTTTGTTTAATATTCTTTTGTTTATTATATATTTGGTGGCTTATGTTTAATTCATTGCATTTTTTGTAGGGCTTGTTGTAATATTTTGGGTTTGACTTTGTATGTGTTTGATTTGTTTCTTTTAGTTATTTATTTTTATTTTGGTCCTCAAACTGCGTGTATCCTCTCCTTACCCCTCTTCCTTTTTAGCCTAGCTTAGTCTAAAATTTTACCATTTTTCTCTTCTTGCTCTCTAATCCTAATGATGGATCATGGAGTGTGATCCGAAACATTGATGAAAAAAAATTCTACACAATTGAATCCAAAAAATACACAGCACTACAATATGGATTGTGGAAACTTGATATCATTAATAAGAAATTAACATTGACAAGAGTTATTTGAAGTCCCCCCAATAAAGTAAAGTCCCCCCAATAGAATAATATGTTATAATATTTTGAGGGAGTATAATATTTCTTATAGGGATGTATTGTCTATGCATTGAAGTATATTCATATCTTGTTTCAAAGCTCCCATTTTGGAACCGGTAGGGAGGATGTTGGCAATGGTTGTGGAATTTGGCTTTACACCTGCGAATTGTATTTGCTTGAAAGTTTTTAAAGCCTTTCCACCAAATTCATTTTGTGCATATCTATTGTAGATTTCCTTAAGCTATATGACAAAGGTGTATATACAATTTGAGATCAATTGATAAGCTAAGACATGTAATGTTGATTTGATTTACATTTTACTTAAGATATAATTTTGTTGCATTGCTAAATTTCATAGTTCAATAAGTGGGATTCTCGATGATCTTGTATACCCAAAGTGTATGTGATAGAAAGAAATTAGGTAGTCATGTCGATTAGTTTGACAATTTGAATGATCTTGAGCTCATAAGTACATAGTGATAAGTTTTGACAAATAATATAATTTCTTGTTGCATTTATCACAGAAACAAAGGCCTCTTTTGATTGTAGCAGAGGATGTTGAGAGTGAATCATTAGCTACTTTAATCTTTGAAATTGATGATTTTTTTACTAAATTGATAATGTTTGAAGCTTCTTTTTCTTTCTTAGATGTTGAATCTAATTAATAAATTTAATGTTGTGTTGCAACTTGCAGGTGAGTATGTTGATATGATAAAGGCTAGCATTGTCGATCCTCTAAAAGATCAGAATTGCATTAGTTGATGCAAAAAGGTAAAACTATTTATCTTTATTATAATTAGTGGAACTTGCAACTACAATATCTGATGAAAATCTACTTCCAAATATGCTTTTGATGGATGTTATATCTAATTCTGATACATTCACAATATCTAGCGCCCAAGTTTAGGGTGCCATAGTTGGAAAAGGAAAATAAAATGTTTGAATTTTATCCTCTGTATTATTTGTATTTTCTGAGTTTTTGATGTGAAAATTTTGAAACCTTATTTTCAGGCTACAACTCAAAATTGGAGAAGTGAAAGGTGAATACCAGTGAGGAAGAGTTTGGAGGAGTTGAAACCAATACCGGTGGGATTAAAGCTATGGATTTGCAAGGGGATTAAATGGGTCGAGCCCCTATAGGAGGTCATTGCCCTTCCAAAAGGATTACAGTTAAGGAAGGGGAAAACAATATAAGTATATGAAAATATGAGTATTCTTTTTATATAGTGTTTGTAAGTTGTATAGTGTCACTGAGACATTGAATGTAACCAATGAAAATTTGATTTGCCAATGAGGCTTAATGAAGTAAATTTTCAAAGTGGTTTTTTCTCCACTCATAAATACTGTGTTATGGCTCCTCTTGATTTGTAATCTGTTTGTGTTTGTGTCTTTGTTCAAGCATTTTAGATTTCATTTCGTGGTGATTTTTAACATTTGAATATCTATGATACTTGAAGTTTATATGCATAAATTTGTGAGGATTAATTAAGTTAGATTTGATTTGTAATGACTAAATATATGACTAAATTAATGACAAAATTAATGATTAAATATATGACTAAATTAATGACTAAATAAATGATTGTCATGACTAAATAAATGACCAGTTAACAACAATCAATGACTAAATATATGACTAAACAAATCACTACCATGACTAAATAAATGACTAAATTAACGACCAAATCAATGACTAAATCAATGACTAAATAAATGACTAAAATAGTTTAGTCATAAATTTGGTGGTGGTATAAATGACTACAAATAAACCACTAAAATATTCACATGATTAAAATTAATGACTAAATATATGACTAAATAAATGACTTAATGAATGACTAAATCAATGACTTAATCAATGACTAAATCAATGACCAAATTAATGACTAAAATCAATGACTAAATAAATGACTAAAATTGTTTATTCATAAATTTAGTGGTGTTATAAATGACTACAAATAAACCACTAATAGTCACGTGACTAAAGTTAGTCATTTATATGCAATTTTTAGTAGTTTATTTAGTCATATATTGTTTTTTGTGTACTAGTGGTAACACAAGACCACAGGGATCTTGGTGGGTACAACGTGGGACAATCGAGAAGACAGAAACAAAGAAAAGATCAAGATATGCCCCTATGTTGACTAGTCAAAACACACCATGATATGATAGATCATGGCGGCCCTGACAAGTTATGATAGGAAGCTGAAATGATAAAAAAATGTTGAAAGTACCAAAAGAAAGCAATCAATTTCAAATTTCCTTTGCCACAGGATCAAAAGGTGGATGGAATTGATGCGATCTGATGTAGGAAGGATGCATCTTGTTAAGACCAAAGATGGAGACTAAACTAAAAGATTGACATGACGTAGGATATTCGAAACCAATTGAATCTAATGATGCTAGTGAATCTCATTTGTGAAGAATTAGCTAGATAATGGCATATCTTGAAGACACGAAACAAGATGTGAGATATAAGACACAAAACAGGGACACCCTAAAGACCTAGTGGCTCGGAGGCTAATCAAATATTAGCCTTGCCTACGTGAAAGCGTAGAGCCCTCGTAGTTCAAGAAAAGACCATGGATGAAGGACAAAAGAGGAAAATGGAGACAAGTGATGAAAACAAAGACTGGATGGACCAAAAGCCCCAGGGGCAGATCAAATGATCAACCTTGCCTACGTGAAAGCATAAGGGCAACATAGTTCAAAAAAGTACTAACAACAAAAGACAAAATGAGACAACTACAGGACAGACGACCAACATGACAAGACAGATGAAAACCCAAGTGGCTAATCCAAGTCAACTTGTAGACTATATTATCTTAGATACTACAAAACTAACATGAATATCCATCAGGGGAGAAAAGACTGCAACTAGATGAAGGTGTAAGCAGTCGGATTCATTACAAAAGACATGACAGGATGATACTCCAAGGGAGCATCGATACGATGGAAAACCCCAGATGGAAGTGAAGGACCAACATGACATGAAATTATTTAATTCCTACAAATCCAAAATTAGTTTGTAGACTGTGATATTTCATATTACCATCACTCTTAAATTTTAATAACTTTTGTCATGTCATAAACAAAAAATGAAAGACAAGATGAGACCTAATAAGGACTGACACAATGGAGGAAACCAGATGAAGGCGAGAGACCGAATGACAACAAGGATAGACGACACAAGCTCAAATTAGGATAAAAGCTCAGGATGACAGATAGAAGATGAAGATAATCCAATGCTCAACCAAAATATACCAAGTGGCGGATGAGGAGATGTGGATGAAAGGATGAGATTGATAGGACGTTAGGATTGGATGTGTGGCTAGGATGGATGGAAGCACAAAGGAACCAGGATGCAGGGTAGATAATGATTAAGCCCTATATGAATGGTGCCTATTACCAGGTCTTCACTAGTCATACTTATCCAAGGTGCCACCAAGGGTGGTTTTCACCATAGGATGAATTATTTCTCTTTACTATTTTTGGATTTTTTTAATTTTTTTAATATTTTTGTATTTTTGACAATTTTTAACTTTTTTGGTATTTTTGCAGGATAGGATAACCCAGCTGACTTAAGTGTAAAACCTTTTTAGGTGCATGATGTTGATGGGTTCTTCTAGGGGCTCTCCTTTTGGTGTGGCAAGTCTATATGCCCCTAATCCATATTTCACTGTGATGACATAGGGACCCAACCAATTTGCTTCAAATTTCCCTTTCTTATCTCAGTCTTGTTGGGTACGCTGATTCTCCTTAAGAACTAAATCCCCAACATTGAATTGGCAAGGATAGACCTTCTTTTTATAGCTTCTCTTAAGAAAATTTTGATATGCTTGAAGATGATTGTATGCTTTGATATGTTTTCCATCCAAAAGCTCCAACTAACCGAGTCTTGCAACCCGAGCATCTTCGTCACTGATGAGGTTCTTCAAAGATATTCTTAATGAAGGGATCTTCACCTCAATCGACAAGATGGCATCGGAACCATAAATGAGAGAATATGGAGTGGCACCAGTAGGAGTGTGGATGGAAGTGTGGTAGGCCCAAAGGGCGGGATGGATATGAAGGTGCCAATCTCTACCAGTATTGTTAACCACCTTTTTAAGGATCTTGATCAAAGTTTTGTTGGTAGCCTCTGCTTGGACATTACCTTGAGGGTAATAGCGCATGGACCAATGATGTTGAATGTGAAAGGTGTCACATAGGTGTTTCATGGCCTGGTTTTTGAATGGATTTCCATTATATGTGATGATGGTGGATGGGATTCCATATCGACAGAGAATATGGAAAATGATGAATTTTGATATCTAAGTACCCATGATTTGAGAGTGGCATTGCTTCCACCCACTTGGTGAAGAACTCGGTGGCAGTGATAATGAAGCTGTGGTCATCAGAAGATGGAGGGTATATCTTGTTGATTAAGCCAAAACCCCACTAAGAGAAGGGCCATGGTGCTATGAGAGGCTACAAATCTTGAGTAGGAGTATGTATCAAATCTACATGTTGTTGGCAAGGTAGGCACCTCTTCACGAATTCACAAGAATCATTCTCCAATGTAGGCCAATACTAACCAACTCTGAGAAATATTTTAGCTAATGCCATGCCATTTGAATGGGCCCCAAAAACACCACCATCTACTTTTTTTAACATTGTGTGAGCTTTGGTCTCATCAAGACACCTAAGAAGGGTTCCATCATACCCATGACTATAAAGCATATCACCTATGATAGTGTAGCGGGAGGTGCATTGAATGAAATATTTTCATTGGTTACGTGTAAGGTTGGGGGTAAGATGTTGTCATGAAGGTAGCTATAAATGTTGTGATACCATGGTGACATAGGACCTACAATGTCACACACCATTTCGCTCTTAGGGATGTCATAAGCTAGGATTAAGAGTTGTTTGACTAGAAACTCGCAATTTGTTTGATCCTTTGGCATATCAATTAGGGAACTAGTTGTAGCCATGGAATCAACTGCTTTATTCTGCACTCTCAAGATCTGGTCGAACTAGATAGAGGTGAAGTACTTCTTGAAATCATCCACCATGCACTTATAAGGTAACAACTTATCATCTCTTGTCAGAAACTCATCATTAACATGTTTGATGATCAACTACGAATCACCAAAGACTTTCAAGTGAGTAATGTTCCATTGGATTGCAATCTTGAGACCAATAAAGAGAGCTTCATATTCTACGATGTTGTTCATGCATGGAAAAGCCAGCCTAAATGACTTTGGGATATAATCACCTTGAGGGTGACGAACAAGATGCCTACCCCCACTCCGTTGTGTGTGTACGACCCATCAAAGTAGAGTGTCCATGCGGTTGCATCTGATACTGTGAAGACCTCTTCATTAGGAAATTTTGTTACCAAAGGATAGGCATCTACCAAGGGAGTGTCTTCCAACTGATCTACTATCACTTGCCCTTTAATAGCCTTTCGATCAACATACTCTATATCAAGTTTGCTCAACATCATGACCCACTTAGCCATGCGACCAGTCAAAGTTGTACTAGATATCAAATATTTGAGTGGATCAACCTTGGAAATCAACTTCACTGGATGACTGAGCATATGGTGTGACAGTTTTTGTGAGCTAAAGACCATGGCCAGGCAAGCCTTTTCCATCAGGGAATAATTGAGCTCATATCCTACTAGGGTCCGACTGATGTAGTAAATTGCTCATTCTTTTGATGACTCATCATGTTGTGCCAATAGTTCCCCCAATGCGACTGAAGTAGCGGAAATATATAGTAGAAGTAGTTTACCGACAATTGGCGACATAAGGATGGGCAGATGAGCCAAATACTCTTTGATTTTGTCAAAACTGAGCTGACACTGTTGGTCCCACTTGAAGGCAGTATCTTTTTTCAAGAGATGAGTGAATGATTGGCATTTGTCAACTAATTGAGCAATAAATCTTCAGATGGACTATAGATTTCCTTGAAGGCTCCTCAACTATTTTAGATTTCAAGATGGAGGCATGTCCATGATTACCTTGAATTTTGTTGGATCGACCTCTATGCCTATTCTGGAGATGATGAAACCCAATAGTTTTCTTGATGTGACCCCAAATATTCACTTCTTCGGATTTAGACGCAGCTGATAGTGATCTAGATGCTCAAAAATCTTCTTGAGGATCATCAGGTGCTCTTCCCTTGTTCTAGATTTCCCCAACAAATCATCAACATAATCTTCCATTATGATGTGAATAAGGTCGTGGAAGATGACTTTCATAGCACATTGGTAGGTTTCCTCCGCATTCTTGAGACCAAAGGGCATGACATTGTAATAGAATGTTCCCCAAGGTGTGGTGAAGGTTGTTTTATGTTGATCCTCAGGCACAATTCTGATCTAGTTATATCTAGAGAAACCATCCATAAGGGATAGCATCCCGTGTCCTGCAGTTAAATCAACCAACATGGTGATGCTTGGTAAGGGGAAATCATCTTTAGGATAGGCTTTGTTGAGGTCCCAATAGTCTGTGCAGATTCTGATATTCCCATTTGGTTTATCAACTGGCACTATGTTGGAGATCCAATTAGAGTAGTTGATGGGTCTTATGAATCCAGCTTCTAATAGTTTTTTCAACTCTTTCTTGACCAATAGAGCTACTTGAGGATGCATTTTCCTGAGTTTCTGGTGACGGGCTTTGCATCTGGGTGTACATCCAAGTGATGTACCACTAAAGAGGGATCAAGACCTGGTATATTTGAATATTTCCATGCAAAATTGATGATTCCTTCTTTGAGGAGTTGGGTGATGGTAAAGTATTCTTCTTCTAATAGTGACTTGGCTACATATGTGATTTTTGGATCTTCTTCAGTTCCCAGATTTACTTCTTGCGTTTCCTCGATTAGAATAGATGATCATTTCGATAGTTTAGTCCCCACAAGGGGAAGATGAACATCCCCATCTTCCAGTGCCTAGTCGAGGTTTTCATTGTCAGCTACATCCTTTGTTTTTACTTTTTCTGAGTCAAGAAGCACCTCAGAGAGGTTTTTGCTAAGTGACCCTTTTTTATTTTGTTTCTTCTTATTTTTTCAATTAGGGTGTTCATCCTCCCCCAATCCCATAAGATGCACACACATATCCACTAAGGGAAAAGTGTCAATAGGTGTGCTACCATGTAAGTCCTAGTCTATGAGTTCGGGATGGCGAAGAGATAGGTTAATGGAAAAGATGGATAGGCATTCAAACATGGAAGAAAGGTCTACATGATCCACATCATCATACACACGTATGATGGATTATTCTTCAAGTATGTCTTCAAGGAGACCATTGTCCACAACAACATTGTTAGAAGCACTAGTTGATGGCATGGGACCCTTTTGTTTTGTGTCGTGGCCTAGACTTGAGTATCTTGGTTGTATTGAGGCCTTAATAGGTTGTTTCCTTCCTTTCTCTTCAACGTCGAGGCCTCTCCCTTGATAATTATACTTGTTTGCTAACTTTTTAGAATAGGGGTACATCTCTTGGGAATACTCCTTCAGAGGGGGAGTAAGTTCAGGTTTCTCGCGGTAGACCCATTGGCTAATGTCATCCTCTGGTGTATCTTGCCTTAGTCCAGGGGAGCGAAAAGTGTTGGATCCTACATTCTTGGAGCTCAAGGTAATTTTATTCTCTTCTTTTTGTGCCACAGATTGAGAAGGTTGGTCTTATGTATGTGGCGAGGGTGGCATGGTTGCCACGTTCAAAGTTGTACACATTTTCTATTCACCACAGCCTTTGTCAATGATCTGGACTTTGGTAAGGGTGGAATCAGATATGGATGATGGAGAGGATGAAGTGGTGGCTAGTGCATTGGAAGATGGACGAGATGATGATGTCTGAGGTGGTCCCATTTCCACTGCTAGGTAGTAATGAGAATGGGGAAAAGAAGCTTCTAGTGCGCAACAATATTTAAACGGTTGAGGGTCCGCATGTATGGTAACTTCCATCTCATTAAATGGAAATTTCAAACATTGGTGGTACATGGATGGAATGGCTTGTATGGCATGGATCCATGGACGGCCAAGGAGGAGATTGTAGGGGAGTTCCAGATCAAGGACGTGACAGGTAGTGTATTGTACAACAGGCCCAATGTGAATTGGAAGACAAATTGTCCCCTTGGAATCATGCTCTGCATTATCATATGCTTTGATAGTGATGACCTAATTATTTAAGTCAGTGTGAGTGTATCCCACCTGTTTTATGAATTTTAACATATAAAGATTCAGGGAAAAGCCATTATCTACCAAAACCCTTTTTACCTTATGTCGGGCTATAAGGACCTTGAGATGGAGAGGACGATTATGGTTGTAATCAATACAATGCATGTCATTCTAACTAAAACCTAGATGATATGTGGAAGAAAGATGTCCTACCAATGCTTGGAATTATGTAGGATCTATTGCACTGGGGATGTGGGTATCCTATAAGGCCTTGGTTAAGATTTCTTGGTACATAGGGGAAGACTTAAGAAAATCCAAAATGGATATCTGGGTTGGGTTCTTTCCAAAGTAATCAAGAATATTGTATTGAGAACTTATAGGAGGAGGCTAGGTGGACTTAGAGGCTCCAGGGACTGTAATACGAGTGCAACAGGTTGTAACAACACACTATGGATCCTTTCCTTTTACATGTATCATAGACACACATGATTCTACCTATTCAATGTGCATGATAATATCTTCATAATTAAATGGCACATTTTTGTAACTGATGTTTGTGTTGTTACAATAATTGTTATTGTTACTAGACTAAGGTTTTGAGTTTCATGTGCTAGGATCTTGGTTATGCTTAGGGAAAGCATTTTGATATATTTGTAGTTGAGCATTGGACAAGGGTGCCATATTGGCATCCGCATGTATATCATCTCAATTTATGAGATCCTGGATGTATGTTTTCAAACCTTGACACTTTTTTAATGTATGTCCTTTGATTTTGTGGAACTCACAATACTCATTTTCTTTATACCAGGCTAGTTTGCGTTTGGATTCATCAAGAGGCTTGGTCATAGGATACGTGATCAGGTAATTAGACTAAAGAATCCTATTGAACACGACACTTAAGGGTTCTCCTAGTTGAGTGAATTGACATTTGTTATTCCCTTGATTACTCTGATTGGATTGTTGAGGTGGACGTGGTTCCATGTGGCACTGATATTGCATTAGGGATTGACTATTGCGGAGGGGCATACTATGGCTTCTGGGAAGCATTAGCTACTTGGACATGTTTGGTATCAGTGACACCATCATTAACAACATTCTTGTTCTTGTTCTAGTAGTGAGGTTTATCCCTAGACAACTTTTCTTTATCAAAATTAAAGATTTTGACTAACCCTTTGGCAATAAGTTCTCTCTCAAGGATAGGACCTTTCTCCACTATCTCAGCAAAGGTTGTGACACAATGAATCCTAAAATTATGTGCCATATCTGGATGAGAGTTTTCGATGAAAAGAGTGACCATGTATTTTTCTTTAAACGGGGATTTCATCCGACTAGCTAAAGCTCACCACCTTTGAAGGTAGCTTGAAAAAGTTTCTCCCTCACACTGCTTCTCTTTCAGGAGATCCAAAGTATCGATATCTTTCTCCAAATTAAAGGAGAAGTGGGAGATGAACTTTTTCGAAAGATCTACAAAATACTTGATGGATCCCTTCTCGAGACCCATAAACCAGTCAAGAGCTATCCATTGTAAACTCCTTGGAAATAATTACAAGAGGTAATTTTCATTGTGTAAGACTTCTTGACAATGGGCATAAAACTCCTAAAGATGAGCCTTGGGGTCTTTTGTTCCTTTGTATTTATAAAATTTTGGCATTTCAAAATGCTTCGGGAAAGGAATTAATGAGATTGAGGGATTGAATGAATAGGGACAAATGTCTTCAAACTTGAAGGATTGTTTGCTAGTCCTTGCTTGCAAGTCTTTTAATGCAGCTTTGAATTCTTCCAATTCTTTATTGAAAGGCATTGGGGGAGTCAGATTGGATGGATTAGATTGATTGTAGGGAGGATATTGTTGGTACGATGAAGATGGGGCAGAAGCTGTTTGATCATAAGTTGGTGGATGTGTATATGGAGGTGTTTGTTGGTATTGATTAGTATAGGCAGATTGTGGTTGTGGATTAACGTAAGGTGGATGAGGTGGTTGTTGCTGATAATACGAGGTGGAAGGGGCACCCTACTGGTATTGTGGGGGAGCTTGGTAGTATGAAGATGTAGAGGAACCTTGTTGATATGACGGCGGCTACTAATAATAGGAAGATGGAGCACCTTGTTGATAGGGCAGTTGTTGATAAGATGGGTGAGATGGGATGTGTTTTTGCTGAGGAATCATCATTGAGGCACCATGGGGCAGTTGTTGAGGTTGAGATGTAGCCTGCATTACCTGATGAGGGGGTTGCGTAGGAACAACAATATGTTGTTGTGGGACTGGGACATTTTTCTACGGAATTGGAATGTTTTGTTGTGGAGGTTGTTGATGAGGCGGTTGAGACAAGATAGTAGTGGTAGTGGTATGTTGTGGTGGTGCTTGGGAGGGGATAGCAGTGTGCTACAGCAATGCTTGTGAGGCAGTAGATTGTTGACGATTAATGGGAGGCTGTTGGAACGTAGGGATATTGTCTTGGGGTGGCTATTGAGATGTGAAAGGTGGAGGTGGTAAATTAAATCCTAGAGGTGGCATCAACCTGAGGAAAGGATTTCCCCCAGTATTGATGGGAGGTTGACTTGGCTAATTATGAGGAAGTGGTGGTGCAGATGGTACAGGGGTCGAACCTTGTTGGACAGGCATGAGAGGTGGTGGTGGAGGAATATTCTGTGGCATACCATAAGAAAGGGGGTCATTTGGATTAGGCTGTGCTCCCGAGGCTGGAATGCGAGGGTAGCTTGTGACTTGATACATCATGAAATTTCCAAACCTAGGTTGATACCAATTTTCTATGGGTGGATCCTCGAGAATATATGAATTTCCTAGAACTTTTTGTGAATTCTACAGGTCCTGATGTGCTGGAAGAGACTGGGCACTGGTATATTGTGTCATGTCAAAATTGAGTGGTGGTTTGATCCCCTTCATGAGTAAAGTGGCGAGAATCTTGTCCCCACGCTCGTTGAGGGGGCGATCCATCATCTGAACATTGGAAATATTACTAAGGTACTCATCAACCGTGACTTCAATTTGAACTACCATGCTCTTGTCACCAAGTGGTGAAGTGTTTTGGACATTGGTATTGGATTGCGACGAGGCACTGTTGTTGGGATCTTGGGGGATGTTAGGTTGGGAACCTTGACCTTGTCGTTCTGCCATTAGCTTCTTTGTTTGCGATCGGGTTTGAACAGGCAAGAAAGTGCAAAACTACTAGGTGAACTAAGATGAAGCTACACTCTAAGATGCAGTGCAAAGATGATCTAAGTGAGGATTGAAGGATTGATTGGATTGGATGAGGGATTGGTATATTGGATGATTGGATAAGGATATGATTGAATAGGATTGGATTGGATCGATTAGCGAGATGAAACAATTGATAAGATTAGATGATGGATTGGATAGGATGATGAAAAGGGATTCTAAACCAAGTTTAGAAATCACCCTAGGTGACTTAAGGAGTTGATTGATCGAATTGAAGGACCAAAGGATGATTATGGCACCGAATCCACCTCTAGGTGGAAGTGGATTGATTGGGCCGAAGATGATGACTGACTCGGGATGGATGAAAATCCTAAGCAGATGCGGATGATGATGATCAGATTCAGACACATAAGCCAATTTGGATAATAACCTCTAAAACAAAGTTTAAGGGATTTAGATTGAGAAAATGATGACGGATATGCAACCTAGAGATGTTCTAAGATGTACCTATATGATTTGGATGATGAATGAAAGAATTTTGGAAAATGTAGACAGACTAAAGTGAAGATTACAGATGAATGAAAGGTGATAAAAAAATTTCGATCACGGTAAATGACTCAAAAAACAAGCTTCCAATGGTCCCAAGGATTCACTCTCTGGAATTTGTATGGGAAATGGATACACCTCTGTGTATATCAACTTCGCCTATTTATCACACAAATTTGCTTGTCCTTAGTGAGAAAATTTTCCTCTATGTCAAGCAACTTCACCTATTTAGGGGAGCAAATTCGCCCAAACTTTGACTGGGGCAGGAAATAGGAGATTTTGACAGTTAGGTTCACCTAAATAGCTAGCAAATTCGCCTGAACATCAGTCAAAATTTCCTAAAGAGGTTACAAAATCACCCAAAATGGTGACAAATTCACCTGAACTAGTGACAAATTTTCCTAAATAGGGAGCAGATTCACCCAAATTGATAGCAGATTTGCCCAAACAGGGAGCAGATTCACCCAAACTAGGTCAGATTCACCTAAATAGGGGGAAGATTCACTCAAAACACTAATAGATTCACCTAAACTTTGATAGGTTTTCCTAAAATAGTGACAAATTTGCCCAAACAGCTAGTAGATTTGCCTAAACAATAGTCAAATCCGCCTAAACAACTAGCAGGTTCACCCAAATAGGAGAAAATTCACCTAAATAGGGTGAAAAATCACCCAATATTGTGACAGATTCACCCAAAATAGATGTAAATGAGTGGACTTGATTTGCAAACTTGCCTAACGGGGTGACAAATTTGCCTATTTCTTGAACAATACAGATTCACCAAAAAATGAAACTGCCCGTTCACCAAACGGACTCACCTAAATCATGAAACAGACAAACAGAGACTTGGACAAGAAGGTGAATTCACTCATTTAGGGTGCAAATAACCCAAGATGGAAGCAAACTCACCTATTCTCAGGAAATGGATGAATTTGATAGGAAACGATTGACAAAATGACTTAGACGAAAAATGAGATCGCCCCTATGGACAGCAGGTTCACCCCAAATGGAAGAAAATTTTCCTCTAACAAAGGAAAATTCACCCAAAATGATTGACTTGGAGTGGAATGGATATGAAATAGCTAATTGTGGCAAAGGAGAAAATCACAACAAGCAACAAACAAAAGGCAAGGCTAACTCAACTAAAAATAAAAGCACTGGTATCGCACAAGGAAGACATGCCAAGCAACACTAACCTAGAATTAGTGATATGAGATTACAAACTCAATGTAGGCCCACCACCTTGAGTGGACAACCCAAGGTTAATACTCCATGATACTGGGGTGGTTCACTAGATCACCCTTTCTCGCAAAGGCAGATAGGTAGTGTTCTAGTGGCACATGGTCATCTACAAATGCCACGGGCTCACCTTCACAATCTCACTCGAGGACTATCGTAGTCCACCATGAGGATTTCTATCTCAACCCAAGGGAGTACATGGTGAGTAACTTTGGGGTACAGTGCACATCCCCTACACTACACCAAGTCACGGCTAAACACAAGTCTCTATCTAAGCTAAATAAGGCTATCTATGGAGTCCCCGATATACGCACGGTACATGGGGCACAATCGTGAACACCAGCCTCTTACAAGCATGAGTTGGGAGCCCCAGCGAGGTACTAAAAACTTAGACCAACTCTTCATGTCTTATCTAGGTATCACCCTAGCTTTGACGCTCTGCCAGACACGACATGACTAGATTAGGGTACAACTTTGGCTCTCCCCCCTTTATATACCCCGCTAGTAACACGTGGTTGGGATTGTCCCTTGGGGTGATGAAATCCCCAAGTAGGTCCTGCTAAGAGAAGAAGATACTAGAAATTTCCATCTGGTCCCCAGGCTCACACGTAGTGCAAGGGGAGAGCTTAGTCATACTAGCACCTCCTAGGTATGCACAAATGGACTAGAGTGAACTATGATTTCTCATCACCCAGCATCGCCAAATGGCACAAGGGGATTGGATACATCAACAACCCACTCACAAGCACAACAAGCAAGGTTTATTGACCCTCTAATTAAGTCTATGTGTGCCTAACTAGTATGAAAAACAACAAGCAAACTAAACTAAAAGAGTTGGGACTGATCATTCTAAAAGAAAATGTTAGTGGTTTTGAACCTCCAGCCTTGGACAAGCAAAAACGGCTGCACAAAATGTTAGTGAAAAGCAGACACACTCACAAATGGACAAGTTAGTAGGTCAGCACCTAAAACAAAACCAAATGAACACTGAAACTAAAAAGTTTAGGTCTCTGGTTTACCTCAAGTTCACCTTTGTTTGAGGCAAATTCGCCTATTTTGATGGAAAATTCACCCCTTTGCTATGTAGATTCACCTATTTACTCATCAAATTCACCTATCTAGACTCAGAACAAGTTCGCTTGTCTCATAAACTAGAAGCAAATTTGCCCCTTTGCAAGTGCAAATTCTCCTGTTTACTGAACAAGGAGCAAATTCACCCAAACTTGTCAAATAAGTGAATTTGCAAGAGGCAGGTTTGCCTCTGTTGCAAGCAGATTCACCTGTTTGAGAAGATTCTCCTATTTTCAAGAGAAAATTTTCCCTTGTGATGTGAAAATTCACCTGTTCAGGGAAGATTTGCCCCTGTGTGTAAACCTAAACCTGCAAAATTCAAACAACAGAGAACGTGAAAGAAAAGACCCATGACGTGGGTCCCACTGTGCATGCCATAAATGTGTACAACATGTTTTCTAACCCAAAATAATGCAAAACAAATGAAATGCAAAGGAAGAAAAACACAAAACAATACCTCAAGATTCACCTAGCTAGACTTGAACAAATAAAATATGAAAACCAATAAGTTACCTTGCCCAAGTTGATTGGTTGGTTGGCCCTGTTGATTTGATTTCTTGTGTGCTCCTTTAGATGGAAAATCACATGAAACTAGATGCAAAACAATTGTGAGATGATGGAGATTCTAATGGTGCAAGTGGGTATGTGAGTGGATGCACAAAATGGATGCAAAATGAGCTTCAAAGGTTGCACCAATGGAGTATGATGTGAGAGCTTGAAAACTTGAGTGTTTGAATGCTTGAATGTGTGAATGAATGATTGAAAATGAGGTCAAAATCCTCTATTTTTAGGGGAAAATGCCTTCTAAGGAATGGAAGGCTAAGATTTAGCCACCATGGACAAGATGGAGGGCTATGGTGAGTTGAGGACTCACAAGTCCTCACATCTTTCCATGTGGAAATGAGGTGTCAAGAGGGAAAGTGATGTGGAGGCACTTGCAAGCACCTTGGGATTGTGGCAAGATCTCCTCATAAAGGAGGTCATTGTCCCCATGTGGGAGATGTGACACATGAGGAATTTAAAACTCCTCAATAATCCACATGGGGAAGAGAAAAACCTTAGAGGAATAAATGTGAATTTTTAATTCACATGATGTGAAGGTACTTGGAAGTACCTTGGGATTGGGACAAGATCTCCTCATAAAGGAGGTCCTTGTCCCCATGTAGGAGATGTGACACATGAGGAATTTAAAATTTCTCAATAACCCACATGGGGAAGAGGAAAGCCTTGGAGGAATAAATGTGAGTTTTTAATTCACGTGGGGAAGAGGTTGTCTTGGCTAAATGGAGAGAATTTATGATGGTTGACTTGGAGGTATGCCATAAATGGCATGAGGATTAGGTTGACCTAATCACATGAACAAGGTTGTGCAAACAAGTGATTAAGGAGGCTAATGAGGGATTAGGAACAAGTTGCAAGTTATGGAGGATGTGAGATTAATCCTAATTAAAGGTGGGAACATCCTAATCATGGATTGATTAAACTAATCCAGATTAAAGGGAGATTATGGAGAATGGGACAAGGAGAGAGAAAAAGGGAGAATTTAAAATTGATTTAAATTCAAAAGTCCAAATGACTCAATTAAATAAATAGATGTATTTATTTAATTTAGAGAGGAAATGGGATAAAAGGTAAAGTATTTAATTATTAAATTAAATACCATAGGAACCTTAGGAAAAGGGGGAATATTATTCAAATAAATCATTTAATCAATATCAATGGGGGATATGAAATAGATGAATAAAGGGGACGAATTTGACCATACGAGAGTGGTCAAATTTTGATGTCTTTAGGATGCTTTTACTAGTGGAATGTGGGTTGTAGGGCCAAAATTATGTAGACAATAGATGGTGGATTTGATGTATAATCATTCGGTGGATTGCAGGGGAAAATGGAGTTCTAAAGATGAATAGGTAAGTAAGATTTTAGTCTAACCCCATAATCAAATCCTTGGTATACTCTTATTCAAAAGTGGTAACTTAAGTTAGTTGTGGCAAGTACTTCCTAGGGTAAATGGTTAATAAGTATTACCTTGTGAGAATTAGTGGGCTAGCATGATTGGCATCTCTCAACAGAACATAGAATCTACTTGGATGGGGTAGATAGGGACTTATATCCACTTGGTTGGGATAATATTGCACCCTCTTTTGATCCATGTGAAATATAAAGATAAGTATACAACTTATCTTCAAGTAAACAAATAAGGTATGATTTCATTTAGTAATGATATTTAACCTTCTTCAATTATATTATCATATTCAAATTTGTATTATATAGATAACACATTATTTATTCATGACTACATGGAATCTTATATTATTGGTTAGATATTGATACTTCATTGCATGGTTGATTCTTAGTTGTTTAGTTTTACCTTATGTTTACTATGATTTGAATTTCCTTGAATTAAAAAATATTTTAGATTAAACTGGGTCAATTTGGGGCTATTGTTACATTGGTATCAAAGCTTAGATTTCAACCTTGGGACCTAGATGTATGCACTTTCATTGTTCAAATCACATTAAATTGTTTTGTAGTCATGGGTCATGGGAAAGGGGGGAAAAGAAGGCCTCAAGGAAAGAATAACCTTGACATAATGACCTAGATATATCTAAAATAATGGTTACAACACTACTTAAAACTAAAGTCGAGACCATGTGTGACTCTAAACCACTGGCTGTAAATTTTAAACATATTAAAATTTAAAAGGGAAAAGGAGTGGTTAAACCTTCTAAGAAATTTATTCCACCAAATTCCCTTACCCTACCCCCAAGTCCAAGGCATCAACTATTTAATATTTTCCTTTTGGTTTTGGGTATAATGCACCTACCCTTTTGAAGGAAGCAATTACAAAATATAGTCATGTTCATCCTGGTGTGTCTATAACTATGGGAACCTCAAAAAGGAATAAACCAAAGAGGATGGAAATTATACTATTATGTACTATAAAATGTGTGTGTGATGGTGATCAAGTATTAAATAACCATCATCATGTTTATGTAAGCTAGTAACTACTAGTGAGAAATTATAAAAATATTTATTCTTTTAATGATGGTACTAAGCATTTCATTGAAGATGGGACTTCTAAAAAATTTTGAGTAATAAATTTCCTTGATGAAATTTGTTGCATATTATAACCTTGATAAAAAAAAAAGCTTAAGTAAATATCTAAAAGATGGATTATTAATTAAATTAAAATAATACTCTCTTTTACCTCACAAAATCAACTTACCATTATGGAGAGGACTTTAAGGAGGGAAGCAAGTCCTAGACTCACTAAAATTATACTTACATATAGGGCTACACTTTCCCACCTCCAACCATAATAGAGCAATTGTAAGCTAAGATGATTTCCCTTCACACAAAAATATCATCACAAGAGTAGAAAATTGAGGAATTGATGAGGAAAAAAGAGCAACATACCAATCATAACAAATGCAAAGTACTTGAGGAGCTAGTTAGAGATCTCAATGAGCTTATAGATGAAGATTATGAAATTATCTCTAGAATTCTTTCCTACATTAATTCACTAGAAGGGAAACAATGGTGTATGGGAAAGGATCCATTGATTAGAGAATTGAAGAAAATGCAAGCTCCTAAGTTTAATGGGATAAGGGGTGAAGATGTAGGTAAAGCATGGTTGACTGGGATGAATAATTATTTTGGGTTGGTGGATTTAAATTCCAATACTAAATCCAAAATTTTCATCTACTGGCTTGAAGGAGAAGTATCACTATGGTTGGATCACCTTGTGGAGATTAAAAATTATGATTTAATCCAACTAACTTGGGATAATTTTACAAATTGATCTACAAATAGTACCAATTGGCTCATCATCAAGATCAAAAGATGATATAATTCCACTCATTGTACCAAGGGGGATGTCAGTAGTAAAGTATAAATCTAAGTTCATGGCCCTACTCCATCATGTTCACTATATGAAGGAAGAAGAGAACCATGTAAAAAAATTTATTTTGAGCTTGGATAAGAACATTTTATTTACAACCAAGCTCATTTAGCCCAAAATCTTGAACCAAGTCATTGAAGTAGCCCAAGTTGCCAATAAAAAGTAGAAAAGCAAGTAAGAGTGAAAATAAAAGTCCCATTCATCCAATCACTCTAACAAAAAATTAGGAATTTGAAGAATATATGCTTATGGAGAAGCCTTATTGATGATTTAAAAGAGGCCAAAACTATAGAAGGAACCATGGGTCAAAAATTCAAATAAATACGGAAGAAAAACAATATAAAATATCAAGTAAAGTGACACACGTTGAACCCATGACAGCCAAGGAAGTAAAAAAATAGGACAAGTAGATGGATATTTGGTATGTGGAGGTTACCACTTCAAAAATGAGTGCCCAAGGAATCCAAATAAAACCACCTATCCACCTGCCAAAATGTATGTATTTATTGGCAAGTTGATAATTAAGCCTCACTCATATAGCTTCAAGATACTCTTCATGGAAAACTTGTTTCTATTTTGGTAGGCTTAGGAGCCATAAATAGATTTTTTTCTCCTAATGTGATACACAAAATTAACATTGATCATCAAAATCTAAGTTGAGAAGAGATAGAATTAGAGTTTGGGTCTAGAAAGAATTAAAAGATCATTTTTTCCTATGAGAAGTTGAAATTGATCTAGGTATTATAGGGAATAAGGTAAACCCATGGGTCACTTGGTTAAGATCCTATGATCTAATCTTAGGGATGGATTGTTTCAAGGAGAACCAAGCCAATTTGGATTGCTACCATAAGAGATTGGGTGTTTAGATGATCAAGGGAAACTAGTGTTACTCTAGGGAATCCAAAGATTAGTAGTGGTGAGAATGATATTGACCATGCAAGCTAAGAGGGAAGTGAGAAAGGAAACAAAATCTATCTTGTAAAGGTAGAGGAGGATAGTGAAGAACCAACCCCTTGTATAGATGATCAACCAATTATCTAGGAATTCTCAAGATATATTTCCCAAAGAGTTGTCAAGCTTACCTCCTAAGAAACAAATATATTTTTTATCTACTTGATTCTAGGGGATGAGCCTATTTCAAAGGCTACTTAAAGAATGAATACTGCTACAAGAGAGGTGGACCAACCATGTCAAGGCTCTAGGTCACAGAGATCTGAGAGCGGAGGGCTTCCCTAGCTTACCTCACACTAACAGATGTTTTGGGATGAGGATCGAGAATGAAGAGCACTCTCAAGTGATTTTGTCACTCTATAAAACCAAAAATCTTGTTGGGGCTACATGAGGTAGTTTCTAGAGTCCAAAATTTACATCAGATAGCTCTCTGTCTGAGAAAGATAGTATGGGTCTGGGATGACAACATGACACATTTGTGTCTCTCTAGCCTGTTGGCGTCCATACAACCAGAAAATGTAAAGTACGGTAAGAAAAGTGCCAAAAACTTATTGACAACCTAGCTAATTGATTTTAACAAAAAGAACATAATAAAGTACAAAAAATAAAGGTGGAACTAATAAAGTAAGTAGATAAAATCCAGGGTGACGAATATTATCTCACTAAAATGCCAATTCCCCAACGAGCTCCATGCACACATGCATCTACACACAAGCAAGAAGGGGAAATTGTTGGGGTTGTATAGGGGTTTTCCTTAGTTAAACCCCCACTTTGGTATTTCCACCTCCACGGACAGCTAGAAAAGCAACGGAGTAGAAAGTACAATACGGGAAAGAAGGAGATATTGTTGAACACTACAAAATAACACTATGCTACTCAAGAAAACCAAAAAAGGGAGAGTGAAGTGTTACCACCTCCACCCAAAGGCTATCAAGGCCAATGAAGGGAGAATGCAAGCAACAAACTTGGAAAAGTCACCACAGTCACAATGGTGATGAAGGGAGGTCTCACAATACTCCAAGCTCACAACTTCTATGGCTACCTCACATGTACAAAAGTGAAGTTGACGGAGTATTAAGTTGTTGCAATGCCCAAGTTGTAAAAATGCTAGTAGAATGATTCAAGATTGTGCTCAAGAGATCCCAAAGTGTGTAGAAGACTGAATTAACTATAAAGAGGCTGAAGTGAAGTGAAATGGATGGATTTGAAGGCCAAAAAGAGTTGTTTCAGGTTTTTTGGTCACACAAAGGTGTTACAATTTAACCCCAATCAAGTGTGTAACATCCTTGTAGACTCCAGATATAGGAATCTGTTAGGGACAACAACACACTACGCAAATGTCCAAGTGTCATGCTCATGTCCCTGAAAAAAATTCCCTCACCGATGCACAAAAAATGTGCCAAGTGGATGGAAGGAAGGTGGGTGATGTGGAATTTCACCTTTAGATTTGATTTTCTAAGGTGAGGGTATACAAAAGGGGAATTTACACAAAGGGTGCAAATTCGCTCCTATACATTTTCCCCCCACTTTAGTGAGCATGAGTATCCATGAGTGTTTGATAAAGTAGATTAAAGAGTTAGAGATGTATACCTGAACGGTCGAGGAAGCAGACCACAATCTGGAAAACTCAAAAGCGCAGGGTAGGAAAAGAACTCCACAGGGACTCTCTCCTGAGGAGGTTTCAACAAAAGCTTAGCGGAACTACGAAGTTGCACAAAGTACACCAAAGGCCCTTGGACCAACAATGGAAACATGTTCATCTAGAGTTAGACTAGAAAGTGGCTTCACAAGTGCACTTGCAAAGAAACATGTTCATCTGTAGATAAAACATGTCAGAAAACAAAAGCAGCCATGCAGGAAGACAAGAAGACAATCACGCAGACAGTCAACAGATTGAAAGGATTTCAAAGGAGTCCCTTGGGAACCCTTCAAAAGAAGAGGTGTCCACTCAAGGGATGCATTTTTTGAAAGTGAAAGAATTTTTTTCGCAAATTGATTCAACATCAAGGAATCCTTTCAAAAGATGTTCACTTCATCAAGGAATTCAAAAGGAATAAAATTCACCCTCATGAGGGAAGGTTGATGCTTCTCCCATAGGAAAATTTTCTCCCACCTCAGAGGAAAGTTCTTCAAGTTCTTTCTTTGTGAACCCATGATGAAGGAAACACGTTTCACTAGGGGTCCAAGTTGAGAATATGATTTTTTGAAAAAATTTGCAACGATTTTTGAGAAAAGATTCATTGGCAACGAATGCATTTTCTGAAAATCAAAACATTATGAAAGTGACGTTGTCACACATATGAGGGAAAACTCAAGCAAAGAAGAGAGAAAGATAAAAGAGCGAAAGAGAAATAGCAACATCATGTATAAGGGACACAAGGGTGGTTTGATATTTCAGGGTCAGAGCTTCTCATAAATATATATAAGTATTGTAATAGTATATAGAGGAACTATCATCAAACCCCTACTATATCAGACCATGTGAAGAATGCATGAGAAAAAAAAGTAAAAATAAAAAATTGGGTCAACATGGAAGGGAAGCCTAAATTCCCCCAATACTTCGGATCATCCCCAATTTTCCAAAAATCAATACACATAATAGAAAAAAAATGATGCCACAAATAGAGGAAGTTTATGACACATAATCACTGCTATATCCAAGCACCTACAAGGGTGACAAGGGTTATCCAAGAACACATAACGCAAGCACGAGGGAAAACATCACAACAAACACACATCTAATCTTAAGGTAAAGAAGACGCTCCCCCTAGCACTCATCAACCAAGAGGTCATCCACTTCCTAGTCTAGATCGTTATAAGGGGAAGGCAGATGAACCTATAGTGGTGGAATATTAAGGGGAGGATATTTCAACCCTCCCACAACAAGGGCCGAGGAAGAAGGCCTTGCAAGGTCTTCTCCACTCAGCTCTTATGGAGCTATGGTTAGCGATTTTGTGAAAATCACCGATAAGGTCAAGACCTCGTCTAAAGAGTTAAACATGCACTTTATGGGAGTGCCATGTGTTACCTCAACAAATGGGGAAGGTGGTGCCCGAGATTCACTATTTGGCTCACTGAGTGACTCAGGAGCAGTGATGAACTCAAGGGATGCCAAAGCTGGTTCTGTCACAAGGACGACGCATGCTAATGTAGGAAAACCCTTTGAAGAGGGGGGACTCCTCTTACACCCCTAATTGCTGGAAGGGCTAACCTCCACCTTCTACTTCATTGAAGGATGTGAACTCCCCATAGATGAGGCAATAGGTGCAAAGGAAGAGGAGAAAACTGTAGGACACCACAAAAGTATTTGGCATGTCCACGGTTTTAGGAAATGGCAGAATGTTCAAGAGGGACATCAAAAGAGGCGGATCGACTGAAGGAGCAATGAACACCTGTACCTTTTTAGGGTAAGGGGAATTCACACTTGCAATAAGAGCAAGAAGCAAAACCAAATTTGATTTAACAAAAGTAGGGGGAGGAGAGAGGAGGACACAGCAGGAGGCCCTGAAAAAAGGGTGGTTGAATCCCCTTCCTTCCTCTGTAAAGCAGCTTGCTTAGCCGCCAGAACCTTTTTACGACGCTCACGTTCATGTGCAAGGCAGTTTCTGCGACTCTTGGAGCTAGATGTTGAGAGCTGAGAAGGGATAGAAGGCTCCTGCTTATCCATAGGAGTGTCCATTATAGCCATCTTCGACAGAGGGATAGACTCTTGAATGGGAGCAGGAGGAAGAGGTTGAGAGATAGTGGGTTTGGAGTCAGCTCTAGTGCCTCAACAGTGGACCTCTTCCCATTCACTACTTTAGGAGCAAGAGCAGTAGGAGGAAATGGAGGCTGAGACATAGAGGATTTCCCATAGGGACCTTTACTTCTACCATAAAGGTAGGGCCAAGGTCTAGGAGGCACAGTAGGAAGGTTCAATATCCTAATCTTGGATTTATGCCAAACAGGCACCATCGGACTTCTTATGTGGAATCCAAGAGTAGATATCCAAAACTCTTCTTCAGAAAGGAGAGTAGAAGAGGCACCTCGAGGACAAGGAGACTTCTCCTTTCACTTTCAGGAAGAGGAGGCAACTTGTTGTTTTACTATTGGAGGAGTCACTTTCGGCTATCCCTTGCCCCCGATCTTATACCTTACATAGTTTCAGTAAAGTTGTTTCATTCTCAAGGGAAGCAGACCAACCGAGGGGAGCCAAAGATGATCTAATGAATAACCCCCACGAGATACCAACAGTTGATATCTAGTGTCATGCATGATGTCCACGACACCTTCATGGGATAATTTTAGACATTTGTGAACAACGAAAGCGATTCTATTCATAGAAGCCAGCCATGGGATGCCTAACTTCACTCTAAAAAAATCATATTCTATAATAACATTAAAGGTAATATTCATGGCCCTAGGTCCAACTAGGAAAAAAAGAGTTATTGAGCCATATGGCTTGAGAGAGAGGCCATCATCCGTACGGATGGTGGACTTTATTTCTTCATACTCCTCTCTCTGCATTGAATTCATCCATAATGTCTCCTCTATAATAGCATTCACTCTGCTTGTGGGGTCAACTAAGACCCTTCTCACAATGTTCTCATTGAGGCAAGCGAGAATGTAGAGGGGAGAGGGCTTGTTATTCAAGGGCATGTCCTACGAAGTGAACGTCATGTCTAGTGAACCAGTCATAGGTTGCAAGGAAGGAGTAACCTAGACCATGTTAACATACGCCAAGGGCTGAGTAGAGGAATTAGAGGGATCAATAATTAAGTTAACAAAGTGAGACAAAAACGGGTCTGTGTATATCTGCAACTCACAATTGGCTTTCACCACCGATTTATTTTCATTTTGTTTCATCCCATCAAGACAAATGGTACTGTCATCAATGTGATCATGTATTTCATGACACAAGTGCATACAATGCTCAGTATCATGCCCATTAACCTGATGGTACTAACAGAAAGCATTCACATCATACCAATTAGGATAAGGTTCCTTGAGAGGTTGAGTGTTTTCCAAGGTAATGATCTTATCCTTCAGCAACTTTTGCAAGATGGAAGAATAAGATTATGCTAACTTTGTAAAAATTTTGTTGCATCTGAGGTTGTTGTCATTTGTCACAGTGACTACATTCACAAATTGACCATTTCTTGAGATAGATATAATAGACTTTCCTTCTGAATGGTAGTGCGAGGAGGATCCCTCGATCTGAAATATTGTTTGATGATATTCTTGTAATACAATACACAAATGCATGAAGGAAGGGTATTTCATAAGGGAAAAATTTTCCTACCAAGGTCTCCATAGGTTACCTATGAACACCTTCTACACATCAGAATCAGGAAGTGGGTACAAGATCTGTGAGAAGAGTGCTTGATATCGTGCTATGAAATCAGTTATCTTCTCACTATCCCCTGCTTACATCAGACTAGATCCGAGAAGGTCATCTTCGCACCAATGTTAGCTTGGATCTACCAGAGAAATTGATTCACAAGTTGATCGAATGAAAATATAGAATTGTCAAGCAAGTAACAATACCACTCAAGTGTTGTATCCTTGAGAGATCAGGGAAATAATTTTTCCATCAAAGTGTCATGATGGAAGAAGTCTGTGCACATGGCATTAAAGGTAAACACATGTGTTTGCGGGTCCCCTTTGCTGCCATACTTCTCAAATTTGGGAATCTCCATCCCTTGTGGGAAGGGAGTACTTAGGATTGCTACTAACAATGGGCTATGTCGAAAGAAAGGTTGAAAGATAGGTTGGGTAGACGCCTGGGAAAATCTTTCCAACTAGTTTTACATTTGACCCATGCTCTAAAGAAGGGCATTTAAAATAGGGTCAAAAGATGACAAAGGACCAGTGGACCCTCCAAAACCACCACCACCAAAACCACCTCTGGAGCCACCGTTGTGACCACCACCAAAATTTCCACCACCAGTAGGGCCTCCATCGAAGCCACCTCCACTACTAAAACCACCACCATGGCCTCTGCCAAAGCTACCTCCACTAGCGCCGCCTCTGCTACCAAAGGCACCACCACCCATTCCACCAGAGCCCCCATTACCAAGGGTAGTAGGAGGGGTGAAACTGAACCCAAGGGGTGTTTTATTCACCTTGAGAGTGTTAGGCCTTTGGGAAGCAAAAGAGACATTGATTGAGGGCCATGTTTTGGCCATGCATATAGATGCGGTGGGCATTGAAACACCTATTTTTATTTCATAGGCATCAAGCACTTCCCCTCAAGTGGTACCTGATTTACACCTATACAAAGGGATATAAGCTTCGGTTAGATTGGAAAGGCCTCATAGAAACTCTATGCCTGTTCGATCATTCCCTAAAAAATGTCTCACCTTGCCAGTAAGCCTAGCGGCTCTTGCCATGCTTGGCACTTTCTCTAAATGATTTACAAGTTCTAGCAATCTATTATCTAATTCCATAAGGTTTTCCACAGGAATACACACAACATCATCCTCATCTACGTACAAAACCATAGGAGATGTTGGCGGGTAGGCACATGAGTAGTTTCTTCCATGAAACCCATCTCATCAGCATAACTTGTAGGAAAATCAGTGGTACGATCAGTAGTTATACCAGTGGAAAAAATGGAGGCAAAACTAGAAGTCACCTTCGTCTTCTCCATCGGTAAGTGTCGCATGCTTCTCCTAACAACGTACCCAAAAGTTGTCAATTGGGTTGTGATGCTCATAAACCTTCACAACACTCAGGGCTACGACAACCACTAGGTGAGGGCGAAAAGTCTCAAAATAGGTGAATGCAAAGATGTTGTTCACATTGGATTCACTAAAAATTTAAGAGAGGGGGACCAACCATGTCAAGGCTCCAAGTCATGGAGAGCTAAGAGTGGAGGGTTGCCCTAACTTACCTCACTCTAATAGATGTTTTTGGATGAGGATCGAGAATGAAGAGCACTCTCAAGTGCTTATGTCACTCTGCAAACCCAAAAATTTGGTTGGGGCTAGACGAGCCAATTTCTAGAGTCCAAACTATACCTCAGACAACTCTTTGTCTAAGGACGACAACCTAGGTCTAGGACGACAATGCGGCATGTTGGCATCTCTCTAGTGTGCTAGTGTCTGTACGACCAGAAAATGTAAAGTACGATAAGAAAATTGCTAAAAGCCTACTAACAGCCTAGCTAATTGATTTTAACAAAAAATAATAGAATAAAGTACAAAAATTAAAGGTAGAACTAATAAAGTAAGTAGATAAAAACTAGGGTGATGAATATTATCTCACTAAAACACTAGTTTTCCTGCGAGCTCCATGCACATGTGCACCTACACACAAGCAAGAAGGGGAAAATTGTTGGGGTTGTATAGGGGTTTTCCTCAATCAAACCCTCACTTTGGTGTTTCCACCTCCATGGACAGCCAAAAAAGCAATGGAGTAGAAAGTACAATAAGGGAAAGAAGGAGAGATTGTTAAACACTACAAAACAATACTATTCTACTCAACCAAACCACAAAAGAGAGAGTGAAGCATTACCACCTCCACCCAAAGGCTCTCAAGGCCAATGAAGGGAGAATGCAAGCAATGAAGTTGGCAAAGTCACCATAGCCAC
The DNA here is from genome assembly GCA_007258455.2 of Sequoia sempervirens. Classification (NCBI taxonomy): domain Eukaryota; kingdom Viridiplantae; phylum Streptophyta; class Pinopsida; order Cupressales; family Cupressaceae; genus Sequoia; species Sequoia sempervirens. Next base: position 111,963 of record VDFB02358768.1, read on the forward strand.
AACAATGATGAAGGGAGGTCTCACAAAACTCCAAGCTCGCAACTTCTATGGCTATCTCACATGAACAAAAGTGAAGTTGATGGAGTATTAAGTTGTTGCAATGCTCAAGCTTTGAAAATGCTAGTAGAATGCTTCAAGAGTGTGCTCAAGAGATCCCAGAGTGCGGAGAAGATTAAATTAATTATCAAGCAGCTAAAGTGAAGTGAAATGGATAGATTTGAAGGCCAAAAGGATTCATTTCGGGTTGGTTGGTCACATAGAGGTGTTACAATTCGACCCCAATTAGGTGTGTAACATCCCTGTGGACTCCAGACGTGGGAATCTATCAGGGACAACAATGTTCCACACAGATGTCAGCACGCGACACTCACATCCCTGATGAAAATTCCCTCACCGATGCACAAAAAATGTGCCAAGTGGATGGAAGGTAGGTGGGTGATGTGGAATTTCACCTTCGGATTTGATTTTCTAAGGTGAGGGTATGCAAAAAGGGAATTTACACAAGGGATAAAAATTCACTCCTATATAGCTACTAAATTACAAGATCTTAAGATGCAATTATAGGACTTAATGGAGAATGGAGTGATGTAGCCTACTATGTCTCCTTGGGGATCTCTAATGTTTTCATTAGGAGGGATGAAACCTTGAGATTATGCATTAACTATTGGATGTTGAATAAGGTGACCATCTAAAATAGATATCCCCTTCCTTGAATTAAGTAATTATTTGACCAAGTTAATGGATCTATTATCTTTTCTATAATATACCTAAGGTCAAGATATCACTAGCTAAGGATTAATGAGGATTATGTTCTCAAAATAGACACCCATTATGAGTTCTTAGTAGTACCTTTCAGTCTTTAAAAAAACCCCTCTGCTTTGTGGACCTTGTGAATCACATCTTCCTTGACTACTTGGATAAATTTGTGTTAGAGTTTATAGATAATGTCTTGGTTTATTCTAAGAATCTATAAGAACATGAGGATCATTTGAGAATAATAGTTCAAATAATTAGAGAGATTAAAATATATGGGAAACTATCTAAGCGTTCCTTAATTCAACCCAAGTTACATCATCTTGAGTATATTATATCAACCCAAGGAATCATAGTGGACCCAGCCAAAATTCAAACAATTATAGATTGGCCTATCCCTAAGAATTTAATAGAGAGCTAAGAAGCTTTATGGAATTGGCTAAATATTATCAAAGGTTTGCAGAAAACTTTTCCAAGGTATCCAACACAACAACTTCTTTTCAATGAAAATGGAAAAATTTGAATAGACCAAGAAATGTGATATTCCTTTCTAATAGTTGAAGGAATATTTTATTACCAAACCAATTTTGTAAGTCCCTAACTTAGAAAGGGAATTTATAGTCTAGATAGATGCCTCTATTGTATGGGTTAGGAGGGTTTTTTATACAAAATGGGTGTGATCACTTCTGATTCTAGAAAATTGAAGGATCATGAACTCAACTACCCCACCCATGACTTGGAGCTAGCTACAAGAATGCATGCATTAAAGGTATGGAAGTACTATTTTATATGGAGACCATTTAAATTGAATATTGATCACAAGAGACTCCAATATTTGCTCACATAACCTAATTAAAATGATATAACTATAAGTTTCTTGTAATTCCTAAGTAATTATGAGATATATATTTCATATGTTAAAGAAAAATAAAATTGGCTTACAAATTCCTTAAGTCAAATGGCTAGACTAGTTGATATCACCCAGCTAAGGTTTGACTTGCTAGAAAAGATCAAGAAAATGCAAGCACGGAATCCCTTTTATCAATAAATAAGGCTAGAATTGAAACAAGGGACTAGTCTAGTAAAGTATCATATGGGGGAAGATGGTATCCTTCATTATCTACACCAAATTTATGTACCTAAAGAAAGGTTTTTAATATTGAAAATCCTCACAGAAGGTCACAATATGCCCTATCAAGCACATCTTGGGGTAAGTAAAATACATGTAGATATAAAAATTCATTACTTTTGGCCAAGAATGAATAAGGACATACCTAAATTTTTTTGGTGTAAATAAAGTCTTGTACCTAGTTAATTCATTACTAGGGGACTTAGGGTACTTATTTACATGTTAACTTTACTTAGGTCCTAGGAAGGAATCTTTCTAGAAGGTGTTGTCATTAGATCTTATCTTATCTTTTGACTTACAACACATGTGTCCTAGGTAGTTGTGATATGTTGTCACATGACATAGGATTAAGACACTTGTCATAATCCTATTTAATCCTATGTCTCACCTTGGATATATAACTAGGTGGTCTCATAACATATTGTAATAACATATTCTTGGATAATCAATTTGATTGCAATCTTGAGCATTTCATATTGATCTCTCTTGTGCTTTCATGAAGTGCCTAGATCTTGGGTGGCTATAATCTTCAGCAAAATATTGCATGGTGTAGAGTTATTATATACCAACTCTTACAATTTCATTGTCAAATATTTAGAATTCTAGTGAGTCAAGGCATAACATCATCTTCCTATAGGAACCCTCTATCCTCACAATTTTCCCTAGCATAAATGCTCAATAGTTTTCATGGATTTTGTGACATGTTTACCCAAAGCCCAAAACTAACATGATGTTATTTTGATAGTGTTTAATAAATTGACCAAGGTATCGCACTTCATACTAGGCAATATGAAGTATGATGCTCCTCTTTCAACTAAAATATTCATAAAGGAAATAGTCAAGTTGCATGGGATGCCTAGGGTGATTATTTTAATAGATGTAAGATATTTACCTCCAAGTTTTGGACCTCTCTCATGGCCACCCTAGGTACCAAACTCAATTGGAACATTTCCTACCACCCCGAAATAGATGGAAAAACAAATAGTTAACCAAATAATAGAAGGTATGCTCCAAATTTATGTCATGGATCAACCCACTAAGTGGGAGAAGAATTTGACCCTAGACAAGTTTGCATATAAAAATTCTTATCACTTCTCCATTCAAATGACACCATTCAAAGTTTTGTATGGAAAGAAGAGTTGGACACCTATAGGGTGTCATGGTTTAGATAATCGTGTAACTATTGGGCAAGAGGTACTCCAAGAATATTATAATCATGTAAAAAATTAAATGGAAATAATGAAAGAAGCCCTAGATCATCAAAATAGTTATGTAGAAGCAAAGTGGATTCCAAGGGAATTTTTAGTAGGTGAAAAATTATTTTTGTATGTTAGACCTAAAAACATCTTAATAAAATTTGGCAAAGCTACTAAATTAGCTCCATGATTCATAAGATATTTTCAAATACTAAAAATATTAGCCATGTGGCTTATAAAATGGCTCTTCCACCATCTCTCTCTCACATTCATAATATTACCATGTAACCTTACTTAAGAAATATATTTTTGACCCCGGGAATATAATTGATTGGCAAGCACTACAAGTCGAAGAGGCTAGAGATATCTGCCTCAAACCACTCACAATCAAAGACATGATCAACTTGTAGCTATGCAATTAAACCATCTAGTAATTTAATGTCCTTTCGATCCAATATGGGGAACATGGAGTCAATTGGGAAGATAAAAATGTAATTAAAAATTGAATATCCAAATTTGTTTAATTAACTTGAGCCAAGTTAACCCTAAGGATGGGAGTATGTCATATCCCCTAGGACCCCTTTATTTTCTTGCAAGATTCCCTAGTTCCATTGTAATTTGGACTAGAGATGGAACTTGTATTCATAAAATTTTGTTGGTGTGTGTGTAATAGTTATGAACTCTTAATGTTAATATCAGTGAATGTTATTACTATTATTTTATCTATCAAAATTTAATGCACTAATTATATTTTCAACTAGATTAGACTAATGGAATTGTGTGAGGAATGTGGTTGATTGTAGGTACTTGGGGAGCAATGTGAGGTGGATTATGTTGTTCCATAAAGAGATATTAGGACTTACCAGTAGCGTTTTTTTAAAAATAGATTCATATAATGAGGAATAAAATATGTAGGGTGAGGGGCAACCCTTTGGTGAAGTGGTGGGGCTTCTTTCCTGTAGAGCCAACAACCAAGGTTCAAACCCCGTGGGGTCTTTCCCTACCGCGTCAACAATTGAGACTAATTTTCCATGGTGATAATGGGAGACACTTTATTGAAATTGTGGGGCTTCTTTCCTATAGAGCCAAAAAAAAAGGCTCATACCCTTAATATCATAAATTTTGTGGCAGCTAGTATTGAAAAGGTAACCTTTAAACAAAGGTGAAGAAAGTGTAGATGGTTGTGCACATAGGGGTATCTGAATGCAGGCCTGCAACCATTTTGGTCATGGCTTACATGTGGTGTTGAGCCTTTGCATGTCCAAGTTCCCTATTTTTTTGCTATTCTCTATGAAATCTATGTGGTGGGGTTAGCTTGAATCGACATTTGGGGTTGGTGGAGAGTGCTTGGGGTGGGTTTTTACCGATGCACGGGGGCTACTTCCTTCTTGTGGGTGCTTATCTATTTTAGCTGATTGGTGTTTCTTGCATACGGGTTTGTGGATTTCGTAGGTTGCTCATATTATTGCTCCTTGTTTTTGGACTATTTTTATTAAATTTGTGGAGGTATAAGGTTGTTTTGTTTTCTCTTTGGCAATGGATCGAGGGGAAGCTTCAAGGGCCAATCTTGCTTTGGATTTTTGACTTGCAATTGGAGTGAAATCTCCATCTCATACAAAGAGGGTTTTCGATAATAATTTGTTTTCTAATGATTCAGGGATTGGAGGATTTTCTCTGTCTGGGGGTTCTCATGTTACGAAAATCAATGGTTTTGTGGAATAATTCAAGGTTAGGATGGTGCAGTAATTCAACTAGAATCAATTTTGGGAGATATTGAGTATTTCTCGAAGCATTCCTTACTTTGCAAATTCATGGGAATGAGGGTTTCACTCCAATTTTGGGAGTCATGGGCTCAACGGACCTAGTCTTTGGAGGGTGAGATGGAAATAATATTGTTCTAAAATAGTTACTTCATGGTGACTTTTAACTATATGACAGATCGTATTAGAGTTTTTGAAGGTGGACCTTATTTCCATAACCAAACTGTGTTATTTATTAAACCCTAGCATGCAGGTTTTAATCCTTCGAACGAGCTCCCGAATCGGGTTCTGGTGTGGGCGTTTCTCCCTAGATTTCCAATTGAATGTTGGCACAATGACATCCTACATATGGTTGTGTAATGTAGTAAAATGCATACCCTTGCATTTTCACACTTGTTTGGGCCCGCCTTGCTTTATTATGCTTCTTTATGGCTTAATTGGTCCTATTTTATGTCCACAAGCCCTATGAATGACATATTTTTCTGGTTAATCCCAAAATTATCCAATGCATAAATTTTTATTTAATGACTCCATCGGTGTGTCCTTGATTTTTAGGTTGGGACTAAAATGCCACCTAGGGTGTCTTAGTCCCCCAAGGCTCTTGGGACCCTTATTTTGGCATCTTTGGATTGGGACCCTTTTTGGTGTCTATGCCTCAAGTTTTTAGGACTTGGGACTAAGACACCACCTAGGGCGTCTTAGTCCTCCTTGAGTCATTTTCAAGATTTAATTTCAAATTCTAGCAGGATTTAGCCTCCTTTATTTAATGAATTCATATGTTGACTTGGTGTGATATAATTTCAGGATATTAAGCATAGATAAGTATAACTACAAGGTTCCTTCATTCATTTCAACCCAAGTATTTTGTGAGATCTTTTATCATAGCATAATTGAGTTCACAAGAGCATTCAAGAGAAAATTTATCAAGCATTTGGAGCCATTTTCAGATTCAAGAATCATATCAAAGTGTTTTCTTGCATCATGTGTGTTGTCGTGCTAACATTTATGATGTATGGTTTTGATTCAAGAAAATAAATTCAAGCATTATCTTTCAAGCATTCAAGATCCATATCCATTGCAGCCATTACACACAAGTTTGCAGACTTGATAAGGGTTTGGTGAGTTGTAGCATTGCATGTTGTTCATTCACCATTTCCTTCATTATTTCTATTTCATTTCAAGGTTTAATTACCAGCAAGGGGTTTGACCAAGGAAAACCCCCATTCACTAACAAACAACAAGTTTTTCTCATCTTGCACATTTGTTATTGCAGATCTAGGTTGTGGACTTGAAGATCACTTGGAATGCAAAGTTGCAAAATTTGCAATGCTGCATCACAAAGTTGTCATCTTCACGGAAAATCACTTATAGGCCTTATTCGGAAGTTTCAAAACATGAGACCGGAAGGGAAGCTTGTGCAGACCTTGGAGCTTAGGATCATGCTCAGAGTTTGCAGAAATTTCAAACGAGACTAATGAACCATTTTGGGAATCTTAGTCCTCCCAGGCTCAATTTTTAGAGATTTTTAGAGATCCGGTTATGAGATTTGAAGACTCCGCATTTTCCCTGAAAAATAGCAACGGAACTAATATGCCATCTTGGGCCACTTAGTCCTCCACAACATATTTTGGTAGCCTCTTTGCATTTCCAGAATCCTCACAGCATCTTCAGATTTCCCAGATGCACACATTCCATCTCCCTGTTGCATAATTTCATCATTTGCATCTTTCATTTAGCTCGCATTGTTAGTTTTAGATATTTTGCATATCACAACGTGTTTTCAAACATTTTCTTTTCCAAGCATTTTCTTGGTGGTGAACCCCTTAGAACTTAAGAAACCCTTCCTAGGACCCTCCTAATTGAGAATTGGCTCACCTTGAGAGGTCGTTAGTCAATCCTATTAGGACTCTTAGGACATTAGTGAATGGTTGAATGTCACGTCTCAAACTCTGATGCTCCTTTTTTTTGGCTTTGTGTGGACTTGACATATGCTTGGATGTGCATGGTTGAATACATAATGAAAAACTAAGGTAGTTTTGGTGTGATGAAATATTAAATGTTGCTTTAATTTAAGGAAAGTTGAATGTCTAGAATGCAATTTATTTTGAATATGATGGAAATGGAAGATGTTATTTAAGTTCATAAGTTTTAATGTTTTTGATTTATATCTTTATGTGGAGATTAATCTATTTATGTGTGTCTGAGGGTATTGAGTTGCAGGTCATCAAAGACCAAGGGTGTGGCTAAGGAGAGAAGGTTAGCTTCTTAGAAGGGTACAGCAGGAATGAAACTCTCACATACACACATGTGCATGTAGTGCCATTTAAATGCATGTAGTTTTAATTTAATTTGATGCATTATTGTGTGTTTTTATGAATGTTTATTTTAATTTATGAAGTGGAAATAATAGAAAGTAATTTAGTTTAAAGAATTTTATTATGCAAATAAATGTACATGCTTTGTTGAGTGAAAACAATTTTACTAAAATTGTTTATTAGTTGGTAAATTATTATTTATATTAGAAATGTAATATTTTTTTTACAATAAAGTAGTATTCATTTACCTATTTATTTTGAAATAAATAAATATAGTGAAATTAAAAAGTTAAGTTTTGGTAAAGAAAGGAAGCATCGGGAAATAAATTTAATTGGAATTTCAAGATTAGGTTTGTGAGATCTTTTAAAAAAGAGAAAGATGAGTAACGAGAACACAACGGTTCTTGAATCCTTTTCTTGATTTGCTCTGCAACATATCAAAAATTGGCTGTCAAATAGTTCATTTTTCTAGTTTTTCAATAAATTTAAATCAGTGAGAATAAAAGAGAATTATGAGAAAAGAAAGGAAGAAGGAAAAGAAGAATTCCATAGAGAAAGCTCCGAGAAAGGAAGAGAAAGCAAGAGATTTTTGTTTCAATTGGAGGCAACTCTTTTCCAGGTTTTTAATTCCTTCCATTGCATTTAATTTCCAATACATGAAAAAGATTTACTATATTGTTCAAGGATTTAGTTCCTTTGAAAACCATTGTGGAAAAATATATGTATTCAAAGTATTGGTTGTGCAAATATAATAGTGATGTCTATACAATCCTTTCAAATTCTTTATATATTTATATACAATTCTTATAGCCTCTCTGTATTGAATATCTTATTCCCAGATTATTTTCTTTTTCTATGTGAAACTCTGAGTAAAACCACATTCTAGACTGGGCAGACATAATATATATGTCTAAATATATATACATATATATATATATATATACATACACTAATCTTTGTATGTATACATATATACATATATATTTAAATAGATATCAGATCTATATTTAAAATTTGATAGATTGAAGTACAATTTTCACAACCAGTAAATACTGTGTTTGTATCAAATTTAATTCAAAGAAAATCAAAGTTTATATAATGGAATGGATGGGGTTTTGCCCCTATCGCGCCTTCCCTATATGGGGAAGGGCTACTCTATGAGGGCAGCGCCCTCCACAAGCCACAGCCTGTGGAGGGAGCGCTGCCCTCCCAGGCAGCACCTTCCTCCATAGTTGGGGGGCACTGGCCATACCAACCCTATTCTCCATTTAAATCCTTATTGAACTTTGTAATGTCTGCTGGAAATCATGTGAATATAGTTGTGAAATCTTTCCTCCGTGTCTTTTACCTAAATGCGATTAAATGGATTATATATATATAAACTATGAATGTATATATATATATATATATGTATATATACATACATGTATATATATATAAAAAACAATATGTATATTTTTTTTAATTTATGATAGTATATCTATTTATATATATAAATACTATAGGTTATTTTGATTTAAAATAATAACCATGTTGGAACCATATTTTGTTTTGGATTGATAATTTTCCTAGAAATGTGCATAAATATAAATATATGTATATTTAAAACTTGATATAAAAATCTATTTACTTTTATTGGAGAATAAACGAACTCTCAAACTAGAATGAGTAGATTTGAATCTGGCTGGGAAATACCAAAATTTATGTGTTAAGTTGATAAATTTTTGTGTAAGTGTTGATTAGACATAAATATTTTTTATATTGGGTATAAATTACTTTTAATTAGATATAAATAATAATTATATATATGTGTGTGTGTGTGTGTGTGTGTGTGTGTGGATATATAAATGTTTGTGTATATGTGAATGTACATTAAAATAATATATGTGCAAAAGAAAATGAAATTTCTAAGAATACTTATACGAATGTTTAGAGAGGATTCTTTATTTCAAATTTATTAAACCATGCTATCCAGAATGATTTATTATGATTATTTAAGGGTACAATTACCAACATTATGTCCATTTGAAAATTACTCCTTTTCTTATAATTTGCATTTTGTAATTGAGAGTGTTTGTTTTACTGTGACAGTAGTTATTTGATTGTTAATTTAGTAATTGAGATAACTCTCATTTTCTTGAAATAAATATATTTCTAAATTACTCCTGCAAGTACATTTTTATTGAATGATAATTTATTTCCATTTAAATGTGTATGTTTTCTTCTATAGAAAATATCTTACCTTTTGAACGCATGCAAGGCTATGAACTATTATGAAATCCAAATTGTGGTAAAACCGTGAATAGTGTGATGTTTCTTTTAGTGAAAAAGGTAAACTTTGGAAAGTTACAAATTTGTGTTAAGACAAGAATTTTATGGGATTATATATTGCAATTTATTTTTTGAACAAGGAAACATGAAAATTTTGGAATGTTATATGTTACTACAAATGCCACATAGAAAATGCTTGAGTTTATGCATTTATGTGATTTATGTGAATTTATGCATTATGAGTAGACTTATGGGATAGGATACCGAAGGTGGACCCACGGAGACGATAGTTTTACCTTTTCTAAAACTATCATTTATTTTTGTTTATGCTTGACCAAGCAATGTACCATTGAAATAGATGGAATAAAAGCCTAGAATTAAATGTTATGTAGGTCTCTGCCACCTCTTGTTTGCAATAAATATGTTATTCTTAGTATAGGAATGCATATAGGCATCAGGATTGCATTGAGAGTTCCCTCTTGTTGTATTGTTCTAGGTTTCTAGGCTCCTCGAACAGGGTTGGGGATTTCTTCAAGATAGGAAGAAACCCGAGGAAGTCATGTGCTTCGTGGTTGGGTGGAAAAGGCACCTTAACTTCACTCTTGGCCCTCAACGCAAGAAGACCAGTGGAGTCAAGGAAGATGAGGATCAAAGCTTTACTTTTTCATGGATATATCTCTTATACTATTTCTTTATGGCTTGCATAGCCAATTTGTACATTGTATCTTTATTTCATGAATATAACATTTATGTAAACTTGTTTATTGTATCATTGAAATAGATGATTTGTAATACCCTTATTGTTGTATGTACATTGATAATGTTATATGAAATTTACTTGAGCATTTGTGGATAATTCATGGAATACATGTTTCATGTTATGGATGTACCTCTATCTCCTTACTTGAAATGAATGTTTCTCAATTACTGCATTTTGTATGGAATGGAAATCTTTTGGTCCTTACATTGAATGATAAAAGTGTGATATCCCAAAAAGGTATCCATTTTTCCCATTCATCATTTTGGTGAACCCGATGCTTTTTATTTTTTGATTTGGAGTCTATTAAGTCCTTAGATCTAGATAGCATTCATTCTTGCATTGCATCTTGCATTAGTGAAAGTGCATTTAGGTATCTTGTATCTTGCATTAGTGAAATTGAATTTAGGGTTTCCTATATTTGTATTAGTGAAAAGTGCATATAGGTTGCATATTTACTTTATTGCATCATTTCATTTCATTGAAAAATTAACAATTGCATTGTTCTTCATCTTCATTGCATTCTTATTGCATTCAAAATTGAAAAATTGCATTCAATTGCTTGTTTCTAGTTACTTTTTCTTGCACTTATTTGCATATTTTTCTATTTCTGAGCATCAGCATACTACATAGGAAACCTGTAAACACTGTTGACATTCTAGAATTCCCTATTTTTCTACAAAAAACCTCTACTAGGACTAACACGCCCTTCCTAGCGTCTTAGTCCCTCTCAAGATTTTTTCTTCAAAAATCCCTCTCTATTGTTTGTTGTCTATTTTAGCCTCTAGAACTTCATAATCTCATTAGGAAGACCAAGATGCCCTTCCTGGAATCTTAGTCCTTGTTGACTTTGATTCTCAATTTTTTAGGATTTTAATTTTCTTTTTTGTGCCTCTATGGGCTGATTTATGTTTTCTATTTCAGTTTCCAGAATTGTTGTTATTCCATTTTCTTTCATTTCAAGTGCATTTTTTCAATCTTGCATCATGGATATGTGCTTTGGAAAGTTATGGATGTCCTTGAAATATTTGGTAGATATGTCCAATTGTGCCTTTGGTAATGGCCCTAATGAAATTGAACTCACCCATTCTCACTCAACTCCTAATGCATGTCCTCCTCGTGATGTTGACATCAATAGAGAAGATGATGAAAGCATGAATCAGTTCATAAATGATTGTCTTAATAACCTTGAATCTAATGCATCCTTCTATCCTCCATGAAACAACAAAATCCTCCCACAATGCCACCCCTTGAGATGTTTGGTTACTTACATCCCGAAACTAAAGCGAAAGTTGAACCTAAGTTCCCTACAATGGGTGAACCTAGTTCCTCTAAACAAGCAAACACTCAACCCTTTTATGATAACAAAGTAACAAACACTTCAATCAACCTAGAAGAAACATATGGAAAAGGCTTCACCATCTTGAGAAAACAAGGATGTGACACAAGAAGTGAACATGAATTTCATCAACTCTTAGAGCAAAAACTAACCAATGAAAATACAAAAGGATTAGGATACCAAGATCCCTCTTATAATGAAAAGCCTCCTAGAGAATATCTAACACTCCGAAGTGATGGTACGGTGATTTTGGATTCTCCCCCTAACTTGAATATCCTTCTCCCTCAAGAACAACCAATAGATCATAACAATAACAAGGATAAAGATAGGATAATCTTAGGACCTCTTGCCCTAACCCCATCTATAGAAGTTGATGAATCTAGCAAATGAAAAAGACCATATAAATTACAAAAGTTGCAACCTCTTTGTCCACCACTTGAAATTGAAATAAAATTAAAAATCCTTCTCAACCAAGGGTTAATATTATTACCACCTATGAATCGAATTGTGCTATATACCCTAAAGATGAAAAAGTGACACATTGTGCATATCATCGCATCCTTGGACATAATACTGATTAATGTCGTGAATTAAGAGAAATATTGAGCAAGTATCACTTTGATGGAAATAATTGCTATCCAGTGATCACATAGCATATTCTCTACACTCTTATCATGTAATAGTTGTAGAATACTCTATTCTCACTATTACATGACCTTTCCCATCACCTACCTCAGCACATTCTTGTCTTGCACTCAGTGGGGACAAGAAGTTGTTGGCCTTGTCCTAGTAAGGTGTTTGTTGTTGTCCCTTTAGTTCGTTATCTACCTTCTGCTAATATAGACTGAGATGGGGAGGTGGATAAATTGCTTTAGGTTGACTCGCCTATGCCTTACTAGTCCTTTTCAATTTTCTTTTTGTTTGCTTGCATGTGCTTACCGTGATCCCCCGTGATTTTTTGTTTGATGTTTCTCTCTATATGTGCATTCCTCTATTTGTACATTCATTCTTCTATATATGTCGTATACTTTTTCCTTTTGATTAATCTTTTATATTTTCCTTTCATTTTTCATTTCTTGTGTTCTCCTTTTGGGGATGACGCAAGGCATCGAGACATTCATGTCTCCTTCATGTTGACCTAAAAGCTTTTTCATTATCTTTTCTTTTCCTTTCATTTTCCTTTTCATTTTTCTTGTGTTTTCCTTTTGGGGATGACGCAAGGTGTCGAGACACTCTATGTCTCTTCCATGTTGACCCAAAAGGCTCTCTTTTTTTCTTTTTTTTTGCTCTTTTTGTGTCATTCTTCTAGTTCTATGTATTTGGGGAATGATGACAATTCCAAGCTCTCCAATATCATTGCAACAAAGAACATACTTCAATACCAAATCCATAGATCCCTTATGTGTTTGGTGTTTTCATTTTGGGGGCAACCCCTTTCTTTTCCTTTTCTCTTGCATGACATAGCTTTACTTGGAAACATATGACTTGGCATAGGGCTTTCCAGGTTAGCTCTCATGTCTTCCTTATTGATTGCATTTTTATTTTTTCTACTTTAAAATAATTGCTCACAGCATGGTGTTAGCAATTCCTTTAAAGTGGGGGCATACATTGGCATTATTTTTTAATATGATTTCATTTGCTTTTTTTTTTTCCTTTCATATTCCTTGATATGGTTTTCTTTCTTGATGTGATGTGTTTTTCCTCTTGGCGGTGTCTTTGGGTTTGACTTCCTCCGAGAGCGTGATATTTACTTGTCCTCTCTTGGAAACAAGATGAGACCCTTTTGTGCTTTTCCTCCCTTGGAAGCATTGGGTATGATGTTCCCCCAAGATGAGACCTTGTATTTATCCTCTCTTAGAGATATTAAGCATAATGTCCCCTAAGAGTAAGACCTCGCATGAACTAAGCAAAATACCTTAGAACATCCCTCTTTCTTGTTGCATTTTCTCTTCCTTGTTGTCCTTATTAAAGTCATGGAGGTATGGCTTTGATAAAGACTACCTTGGGGCTCACCTAGTGAACACCTAACTTCACTAGCCCATGTGAGCATGCATTTTTGTGCCTTATTAAAGTCATGGAGGTATGGCTTTGATATGGTCCCTTGGAGCTCACCTAGTGGACTCCTAGCTCCCACTAGCCCTTGTGAGCATGTGTTTTGTTTGCATAGTGGACAACACATTCCACTTGTAAACTTCTTTTTGGAAAAATAGCCTAGACCTGGTCCACCGCATTGGATGGAAAGTCGAAGCTTGATCCATTGTAGTTTTTCCTTTTTTCTTTATCACTTTCCTTTTTCTTTCCTTTGATGGTGTATGTTTTTGATTTGGTTATGGCTTCATATATCATCAGCAAGTGTGTCCCTTTGTGCTTATGTTGGTTTTTCCATAGGATCTTGATCCTGGGGGCTTGGCGACCCTCTTGATTATTGTCATCCTATCTTTCTAACATTTGTACATTTGAACCCCTCTTGATTGTGTGGTTGGATACTTTAGTGTGAGTTTGAAGCAAGTTCATCCTCTCACTAAAGTGGGGGCTAAATGTAGCATAGTAAAATTCATACCCTTGCATTTTCACACTTGTTTGGGCCTTCCTTGCTTTATTTATGCTTCTTTATGGATTAATTGGTCCTATTTTATGTCCACAATCCCTATGAATGACATTTTTTTTTGGTTAATCTTGAAATTCTCCAATGCATAAATGTTTATTTAATGACTCCATCAGTGTGTCCCTAATTTTTTGGTCAGGACTAAAATGCCACCTAGGGCATCTCAGTCCCCCAAGGCTCTCAGGACACTAATTTTGAAATCTCTGGATTGGGCCCCTTTTTGGTGTTTGTGCCACAAGTTTTTAGGACTTGGTACTAAGATGCCACCTAGGGCATCTTAGTCCTCCTTGAGTCATTTTTCAGATTTAATTTCAAATTCTAGTGGGATTTAGCCTCCTTTATTCAATGAATTCATATGTCAGCTTGGTGTGATATAATTTTGGGATATTAAGCATAGATGAGTATAAATACAAGGTTCCTTGATTCATTTCAACCCAAGTCTTTTGTGAGATCTTTTATCATAGCATAATTGAGTTCACAAGAGCATTCAAGAGTAGATTTTTCAAGCATTTGGAGCCATTTTCATATTCAAGCATCATATCAAAGTGTTTTCTTGCATCATGTGTGTTGTTGTGCTAACATTTGTGATGTAGGGTTTTGATTCAAGCAAAGCAATTCAAGCATTCAAGATCCATATTCATTGTAGCCATTACACACAAGTTTGCAGAAATCATAAAGGTTTGGTGAGTTGTAGCATTGCATGTTGTTCATTCACCATTTCCTTCATTATTTCTATTTTCTTTCAAGGTTTAATTACCAACAAGGGGTTTGACCAAGGCAAACCCCCATTCATTAACAAACAAGTTTTTCCTATCTTACACATTTGTTATTGTAGATCTAGGTTGTGGAAGATCACTTGGAGTGAAAAGTTGCAAAAGTTGCATCACAAAGTTGTCTTCACATAAACTCACTTACAGGCCTTATTCGAAAGTTTTAGAACCTGAGACCAGAAGGGAAGCTTGTGCAAACCTTGGAGCTCAGAATCATGTTTAGAGTTTGCAAAAATTCTGAATGGGACTAATACGCCATTTTGGGCATCTTAGTCCTCCCAAGCTCAATTTTCATAGATTTTTAGAGATCTAGTTCCAAGATCCGAAGACTCTGCATTTGCCTTGAAAAAAAATAGCGAGACTAATATGCCATCTTGTGCATCTTAGTCCTCCATAACATATTTTGGTAGCCTCTTTGCATTTCCAAAATCCTCATGACATCTCCATTTTTTTGAGGTGCACATATACCATCTCCCTGCTGCATAATTTCATTAGTTGCATCTCTCATTTAGCTTGCATTGTTAGTTTTAGGTCATTTTGCATATCACAACGTGTTTTCAAACATTTTCTTTTCCAAGAATTTTCTTGGTGGTGAACCCCTTAGAACTTAAGAAACCCTTCCTAGGACCCTCCTAATTGAGAATCAGCTCACCTTGAGAGGTTGTTAGTCAATCCTATTAGGACTCTTAGGACATTAGTGAATGGTTGGATGAGAAAAGTGTGATATCCCAAAAAGGTGTCCATTTTTCCCATTCATTAGGTTGCTTCGTTGCTGGAGAAACAGTGGGTCCTTCTCACCAAACTCAAGATAGAAAGGTAAGGAAATTTTCTCGCATTTGTGTTGAGATTGATTTAAATAACCCTCTTCTAGATTCTTTTAAAATTTGTGTGGGTTCATATTCTTAGGTGTAGTAGTTAGATTATGAGACATTTCCTTTTTGTTTCTGCCTATGTCATGAATATGGTCATCTACAAAGAAGATTCCAGAGGTCTAAACCTTTTGAATCTCAAACTACTCAACCTCCTCGCAAGCCCCTAAGGTTGAAAGAGGCAAGGCTCCCATTCCCGGTGAGGCTACAGGTGTAGAGGGTTTTATTCCTGTTAAGGCTCATAATAGGAACCATGGTCAAAAGAGGACTTTTAAGGAGCAATAAGAAGGTGATACCTTTAATATATTTAAGGTTCTTGATGATCTCAGTCAACAGGAGGTTAATTCGGGTATGATGATTATGGATCAAGGTGTTGTGGATGTGGTTCAGGAGGGAATTATTCTAGATAACACCTAGATTTCACAAGAGGTTGGTGCTTTGAAAATGGATACGGATCTTAGTTTGGTAGCTCCTAGGAGGTCTAAGACTCCTATGAATATGAAGATGTGTTGGCAACACAAGGGCAAACAATTGAGAGGGGGGTGAATTGTTAACAAATTTCAAACTTATTAAACTTATTAATCCTTATTCTCAGATCTGATCAATATCAATGAAAGCATGAATCAACAACACATCAGAAACACACATAACACCAAGATTTTTATGTGGAAACCCTATTAGGGGAAAAACCATGATGGAGTTCAATCCACAAGCTTATACCTTGTTAAAAGTATAAGAAGAATAAATGGGAAATGCACATGCATTAAGGCACACTTCCTAGAGCTCACTGCTCAATTACAAAGGAAGACACACTATCTTACAAAAAGATTCAGATTACAACCATCCAGATTTTGAACTGAGAAAATAGCATCTGCTAATGCCTGATTACAGTTTTGGTTAAGCACATGAACACTTCTTCACTTTTCTTCACACTCTGCTTTTCCTTCGAATGATTTGAACAATATTCGCACACACACACAGAAGAACACCCTTTCACACTTCAATTCAAATAAACAATCGCTCTTATATATCCACAACATGAAATTACATTCACTTTAAGTTGACCACAAAGAAATAATAAAATGAATACAAACTGTCGGCCCAAAACAATAGATAATTTTCAATGTGAATCAACCAAGGTCAGCCACAACATAGTGAAGACCCAAATCAACATCTCCAACACAAAAATAATTCAATTAATTTCTCCTTGAAGATCCACAACACGCTTCAACACCCTGTCAGCCAAGAACAACAAAAACATGAACACACAACAAAAAATTTCCATCCACGAGCACAATGATCAATGCGGACATGCAACAAAGATAGAGCATGATCTAGAAACATCCAAAAACATTACGAAACATTAGAGAAGCATCCGCAGCAACTGAACTAACTAGAATCACATGATATTCAATCAGAAACACCAACTAAAGCAACAAAAAAACTGTCAGAATTTAAATCTTCATAACTTGATCAAATCTTCGCGCAGATCCCTGAAACTCAACATGGATAAACTAGATACACTCAGCAACAAACCCTTTAGTCTACAACCTCTTATCAACAATGTATGGAACTCATCAATAGACAGAACATCACTTCACCACTAACAACCTGTAACTCATTTATTACAATTTTCTCAATATCCTCGACATATACAGCTTCAAATGCATTAATGCTAATAGTGTTGACATCAATGACAACCACATATCAATAGCACAACCACAACATCCAACAATCTCCCCCTTTGGCATTGATGGCAACACATGATGTGAAAAACACCATCAACACAACTATCTCTTAACACTTACTCCCCCTTAGGTTCTGACTCTTTTTCTCCTCAACTCTTTCACATGATCTTCTCCCCACAAAGCTCTTTTCCCCAGATAATCACCATTTTTTCACATTAATCTTCTCCCCCTTTGACATCAATGACAAATATCTTTAAGCTTTGAACCACATATCTAAATTTTTGAACCATCTGACTACTCTACTTGAGTAGCAACCACCACAACATCAATCCAAAACAAGATATGATTATGATATGCACGGACTAATGCAATGCAATGCATCCTTAGTTCTAATTAGGAGGGGTAATCACCCCTAACTTCCCTCTGAGATACTCAAAAGTATCCTTAGGCAACGACTTTGTAAAGATATCTGCAATCTGCTCCTTAGTAGGCACATACTCCAATCTGACTTCCTTTTCACTTACCTTTTCTCTCAAAAAGTGAAACTTGATAGATATATGCTTGGTTTTTGAATGTAGCACCAGATTCTTAGAAATATTAATGCCACTTGAGCTATCACAGAATATAGCAATAGGCTCATTGTACACAACTCTGATATCTTTCAGCATCTACTTCATCCACAATACTTGAGTACAATTTTTAGCAGCAACAATGTATTCGGCCTATGTAGTAGATAAAGAAATGGCATTCTACTTTTTACTTAACCATGAGATTAGCTTCTTACCCAAGAAAAATGCACCACCACTAGTACTTGTTATGTCATCCATATCTCCTACCCAATCAGCATCAGTAAAGGCACTCAAGGTAAGATCATCATCTTTAGCATACCATAGACCAAAATCAACTATTCCCTTCAAGTATCTAAATATTCTCTTCATAGCAGTCACATGAGATTCCTTAGGATTGGTTTGAAATCTAGCAACAATACATACAACATTCATGATATTAGGTCTAGTTTGAGTCAAATAAAGCAATCCACCAATCATTGATATGTATCTAGTCTAATTTTCCTTCGGATAATCATCTACTATTTTCAACTTGCATCCAGTCACCATGGGTGTACCAACTAGCTTTGAATCTTCCATACCAAACTTTTTTAGCAATTCCTTCATATACTTGGACTGAGATATAAAAATCCCTTTATCTAACTAAGTAATTTGCAATCCCAAAAATAATTTCATCTTACCAATCATTAACATTTCAAACTCACTCTTCATCTCATTAGAAAACTTCATGCACAAACCATCATCTCCTCCAAAAATGATATCATCAACAAAAACTTCCACAATCAAATCTTTATCATCATTCTTGAAATATAAATTACTATCAGCAATACCTTTGTTAAATCCAAGCTTCAACAAATACTTTTCCAATCTATCATACCATGCTCTAAGGGCTTTCTTAAGTCCATACAGTGCTTTCTTCAACCGACAAACCATATCTCCCTTATCAGTCAACTGGAATCCATCAAGTTGCTCAATATACACCTCTTCTTCCAATTCACCATTTAGAAAAGCAGACTTGAAATCCATCTGATAAACCTCGTAATCTTTGTAAGCAGCATAAGCAAGAAACAGTCTCACAGCTTCAATTCTAGCAACAGGGGAAAAAGTCTCTTCAAAATTAATTCCTTCCATCTATGAATATCCTTTGCATACCAGTCTTGCTTTGTTTCTAACCACTTCACCTTGCTCATTCAATTTGTTTCTAAAGACCCATTTAGTTCCAATTACATTTTTATCGTTAAGTCTAGGAACAAGAATCCATGTATCATTTTTCTCAATTTTCTGTAGCTCTTCTTTCATTGCTTCAACCCAATGTTCATCTTTGCATGATTCATTCACACTAGTAGGCTCGGTCTTTGAAATCAAGCAATATTCTCCTACAATTTTTCTCCTAGTTTGGACACCTTTACTCTTATCACCAATAATTTGATCTTCTAAATGATTTAATCTTACATACCTCAGAGTCTTCTTAGAATGTTCTTGAACTTCAGGCTCTTGTGTTCTCTCTTCTGCAACTTCACTGGTTTCTTCTTCCTCTTGACCTTCTTGATTCACCGGAATGATTTGCACTTGATTTGAAGTCTGAACTTTGTTTGTATTGTTATTCGGATCATCATAATCATATCCATAGGTTCTAGATGGTCTAGTAATGTCTTCATTAACCTTAACATTTTCACTTTCAACCATTTTATTCAATCTCTTATTGTAACACCGATAGGCCTTGCTTTTAGTAGAATAACCCAAAAAGATTCCTTCATCACTCCTAGCATCAAACTTTCCTATGTCTTCATCTCTTCTAATATAGCATCTACTCCTAAAGATTTTGAAATATCTAATAGTAGGCTTATGACTAGTCCATAGCTCAAAAGGGGTCTTACCAGTATCACCTTTGATTTGTACCCAGTTGAGGATATACACAGCAATACTCACAGCTTCTCTCCAATAGATATGAGGGACATTTCCTTCTAGCATCATGGCTCTAGCAGCATCTTGAACTGTTATGTTCTTGCTTTCCACAACTCCATTTTGTTGAGGGGTTCGCGGTGCAGATGATTGTCTCTTTATTCCATATTCTTTAGAAAAAGAATTAAACTCACTGGAAGTAAATTCACCACCTCTATATGATCTCAGACATTTAATCTTCAAACCAGTCTCTATCTCAACCATAGCCTTAAAGATCTTGAACTTTTCCAGCGCTTCAGATTTCTCCCTTAAGAAAGTAGCCCACATCATTCTTGAATAATTATTAATAAGCAACATGAAATACTTGTAACCTTGTAAACTTCCAATTCTAGAGGGACCACACAAATCAGTATGCACAAGCTCCAACAATTCATTTGAACAATGTTGTTTGCTTCGAAATAAATTTCTAGTTTACTTTCCCAACTGACATTCCTTGCAAATGACATTAGTAGGTTTTACCAACTTAGGTAGATCTCTCATAACCTTAGTAGAACTTATCTTGACAATGTTATCAAAGTTAATATGACACATTCTCCTATGCCACAACCAACTTTCATCAACTTGAGTAGTCAAACAAATTTTACTAGCAGCATTCAGATGAAAGATATTACCTCTTGTTTTTGTATCTAATGCAATCACATTTCCAGAACATCCCAATATTCTGCACTTTCCATCCTTGAACTAAAGATTGTAACCCTTATCAACCATCTATCTGACACTAAGAAGATTATGCTTCAAGCCTTCCACATACAAGGCATCATTAATATTATTCTTACCATCAAGAGAAATGCATCCTCTGCCACGGATCACACTAGTTGTGTTATCACCAAATCTCACAACACCACCATCATACTTTTCCAAACTCACAAACTTACTTTTATCTCTTGTCATATGATGTGAACATCCACTATCAATCACCCATTCATCTTTCTCTTCAACTCGAGTAGCTAGGGATTTCTCCACATTTGTACAACTGGTAGATTTAGTAGATACGAGATTATTTTCCTTGATAGCAATAAATACCCATTCATTTTCACCTTTATCAGATTCATCATTTGTCACACCTTCATCAACAACATAGTAACACTTATTTTGAAATTTATGCTTGTTATTTCTTGTTTTAGAATCTCTTTCCGAACACCTTGATGCAAAATGACCTATCTTATTGCAAGAAAAAAATTTAAGAGGAAATTTTCCTTCATACTTACCTTTTCCATCTCTTCTGGCTCTCTTTCTTCTTCTTCAATCTGTCTAATTTCATCCTCATACTTGAATGTCTTTCTAGATGAACTCTCACCTGGATCATATCTCTATCTATCCCTTCCAAAAGTAGTAGCCTTAAATGTAGATTCAACCTTAGGAAGGGCATCACCAAATTTGCTCAACTCAAAAGCAGTCAGCTTACCAACCAACATATCTCTGGTTACATTTGTTACAGTTTGGAGTTCTTCAATAGCTCTAGCTTTGACTTTATAAGCAGTAGGCAAGGATCTAAGCACTTTAGCAACAATCTCTAATTCTTCCAACTTTCCACCAGCACATCTGATACCACACACAAGTTCATTCACTCTTTGCATGAAAGTAGTAACATTTTCATCATCACCCATTCTCAACATTTCATATTTCCCTTTCAAACTCTACAACTTAGCAATCTTCACATTAGCATCACCTTCATACAAAGTTTCCAATTTTTTCCAAATTTCACAAGTAGTCTTCAGATCCATAACATTTGTCATCTTAGTATCAGTTAAAGCACTCAACAATGCTTCCTTAGCCCTGATATTATACTCAGCATAAGTACCATTCAATGGAATAATATACCTATTACTTGTAATGCTCCAGTAGGGTTCACCAATGCATCTTAGATGGCACTCCATTCGAGTCTTCCACAAAGAATAATTTGTTCCATCAAATCTCAGACTATCCTTCTTGTATGTTGTCATCCCATATCACCTCAAGTTGTTAAAATTCTTCCAAGGAACTTGCTCTGATACCAATTGTTGGAAACACAAGGGAAAAAAATTGAGAAGGGGGGTGAATCAGTTGTCAACAAATTTCAAACTTATTAAACTTATTAATCCTTATTCTCAGATATGATCAATATCAATGAAAGCATGAATCAACAACACATCAGAAAAACACATAACACCAAGATTTTTACGTGGAAACCCTATTAGGGGAAAAACCACGGTGGAGGTTAATCCACAAGATTATACCCTATTAAAAGTATAAGAAGAATAAATGGGAGATGCACATGCGTTTAGGCACATTGCCTAGAGCTCACTACTCAATTACAAAGGAAGACACACTGTCTTACAGAAAGATTTGAATTACAACCATCCAGATTTTGAACTGAGAAAATAACATCTACTAATGCCTTATTACAGTTTCAGTTAAGCACATGAAAACTTCTTCACTCTTCTTCACTTTTCTTCACACTCTGCTCTTCCTTCGAATGATTTGAACAATATTCACACACACAAACACAAAAGCACACCCTTGCACACTTCAATTTGAATAAACAATCGCTCTTATATATCCACAACATGAAATTACATTCACTTCAATTTGGCCACAAAGAAATAATAAAATGAATACAAACTGTCGACCCAAAACAATAGATAATTTTCAATGCGAATCAACCAAGGTCAGCCACAACATAGTGAAGACCCAAATCAGCATCTCCAACACAAAAATACTTCAATTAATTTCTCCTCAAAGATCCATAACACGCTTCAATACCTTGTCAGCCAAGAACAAGAAAAACATGAACACGCAACAGAAAATCGCTATCCACGAGCACAACGATCAATGCGAACGTGCAAAAAAGATAGAGCGTGATCTAGAAACATCCACAAACATTAAAAAACATCAAATAAGAATCCATAGCAACTAAACTAACTGGAATCACATAATCTTCAATCAGAAACACCAATTGAGGCAACAAAAAAATTGTCAGAATGCAAATCTTCATAACTCAATCAAATCTTCACGTGGATCTCTAAAACTCAACGTGGATAAACTAGATACACTCATAAACAAACCCTTTATTCGACAACCTCTGATCAACAACATATGGAACTCACTAACGGATAGAACATCACTTCACCACTAACAACCTGCAACTCATTTACTACAATTTTCTCAATATCCTCGACATATACAGCTTCAAATACACTAATGCTAATAGTTTTGACATCAATTACAACCACATATCAGCAACACAACCACAAAATCCAAAAAGATGGGGGAGGGAGAGATTTCTAATCCTTTGGTGAAAGTGGGATCTGATTCAGTAAAAGGCAGAAAGGGTTCTCCTTCGTTGGGCCTTCTTTAGAAAAACCAAAGAAAAGGGGTTGTTGAGAAGTCTTCTAAGGTTAGGAGAAAGGACTTAGATAAAATCAAGATTATGGGGGAGACTTTGGTGGAGTCAAGATCTGTTAAGACTCTAAACTCTCATTTTTCTAACCCTTTGAAATGATCATCCTTTCATGGAATGTAAAGGGCTTGAATAGTGGCCCTCGACAAAAATTTGTTCGTGAATTGGTGAGAATTCATTCTCTTGATGTTATTTTTTTTATAGGAGACTAATTTTTCTATTGAGAGTATGGTTGATTTTTTTCCAAAGCTATGGGGGTAGGGTGAATGTCAGTGTATTGGGGCTTATGGTAATGTTGGGCATGTTGCTTGCTTATGGAACCCATTGAAGATTCATCATCTTTGGTGGATTTCCTCTAAGTCTTCCATCTTTTTAGTTTCTTCAAATTTGGATATGGGGGAAACTATTCTTTTTTCAAACATCTATGCGCCTACTGATATTCCTGGTAAGCAATTCTTGTGGTCTCATATCAATTTTATTCGGAGCCCTCTGCTTTATTACTCTGTGGTAACATCTCTACCTTGAACCTTGTTGGCATCAAGCCTCGTAATGGTCAGTTTACCTAGAACAATAAGAGGTTGTGGGAGAATTGTATTGTAGAGAGGCTTGATCATTTCTTGGTCTCCTATTTCTGGATTAGAGGATTGTGGTCTACTTGTTATGAGATTTTGGACTGGAGGGGCTCGGATCATTGGCCTATTAAATTATCTGCTACTTTGGCTTGTGTTGTTCAATCCCCCCCTTTCAAGTTCCAGCTTATCTGGTTAATGGATCCTTTTTTGTAGGAGTATGTGGTTGAATGGTGGTGGATGGATAGACCTGATCATGGTACTGCAATGTATTCTTTTTCCAAACTAATGCAATATGTGAAGTATCAGCTCAAACGGTGGAATAGGTAGTGTTTTGGAAATATTTTTCATGCTAAGATTACTTCTCAAGCTGACTTGGATGTCATTACCTAGGAGATAAGGGAGTTTGGTCTTTCAAAGGATTTACTTAGGGAGGAGTGAGGGCTTCAAAATCTTTGAAAGAGTGTGAGCTATGCAAGGAAATTTATTAGAAACAAAAGGATCATGTTGAATGGTTACAAGAAGGGGAGAAAAACACTGCATTCTTCTTCAACTTGGTGAAATCCAAGAGACATGGTAATTCTATGCCTATTCTTGTGAATGGCATGGGTGAGAATTTATCTTATTTGCATGAAATTTCTAGAGAAGCATCACAGTTCTTTGCTTTCTTATTTAGAGAGGATTCTCAAGATGTTTTGGTAGAAGAAAACTATGTATTGTCTTGTATCCCCTCTTTGGTTACTAGAGAGATGAATGAGCATATTTTAGGCTACATTTCATTGGATGAATTGGAGGTTACTATTTTCCAGATGAAGAAAGGGAAAGCCCCAGGCCCTAATGGCTTTCTGATTGAGTTCTTTTGGTAATTTTGGGATATCATTAACCTGGACTTATTGGAGGTGGTTCGTGAGTCTCAAAGGAATAAGAATATGTTGCGGAATTTGAACTCTACCTTCCTTGCTCTCATTCCCAAATATGAGGGGGCAGATCGGCTGGGTAAATTATGACCTATTTCCCTTTGTAATGTGGTTTATAAAATCATTTCCAAGTTGATTGTTGAAAGGCTGAAGTGATGGATTAGATGGCGTATCTCTAAGGAACAAAGTGGTTTTCTGGCGGACCATAAAATTCTAGATAGGGTGGTAATTGCTACTAAAACTTTTCATTTTATGGTATCCTCTAAAGAAAAGGCTATGTTCATCAAGTTGGATATGGAAAAGGCCTATGATAGAGTTAATTGATCCTTCTTGCATAAAATCCTTATTGCCTTTGGTTTTGCTGAGGAGTGGGTCCAGTGGGTTATGTGTTGTGTTACTTCTACTTTCTTATCAGTGCTAATAAATGGCGAGCCTTCTTCTCTTTTTGGTGCTTCTAGAGGCCTTCGTTAGGGGGATCCTCTCTCTCCTTATTTATTTATTCTTCTTGTTGAAGGTTTGGGGAGAGTGGTGAAGCATAATGTGGAGTTGGGTCTTATTCAGGGATGGGGGTGGGGAAATGGTTTTCCTCAGTCTCACCTGCAATTTGTGGATGATACTGCTTTGATGGATATGGCTAAGGTTAGAGAAGCCATGAATTTGTGCAAGGATTTGGATATTTATCTTGTTGCCTTTGTTCAAATGATTAATAAAGATAAATATTTCATTTTCTTCTTCAATACTCTACAGGTTATTCAACAGAGGATTTCTCATATCTTGAGGTTTCAGATTGGTTCTCTCCCTTTAATTTATCTTGGCATTCCTATCTCTTATGGTAGTCTTCCTAGGGAGTCTCGAAAGAATATTATTGATAAGTTTTGTGTGAAGGTTAATCATTGGACTCATAGATGGTTGTCCTTTGTTGGGCGAGTTCAACTACTTAAATATGTGGTGCAGGCTCTTCCCATCTATAGATGTATGCTCCAGGTGGCTCTGGCTAGGTTTGTTAAGGATTTGGATTCTTTGGCTAGACAATTCTTATGGGCGGGAAGCTTGTCTTCTTCTAAGTGGAGCCTTGTGAAGTGGGATATTGTGTGTAGTCTGAAGTAGTTTGGGGGTCTTGGATTGTGGCAGTCAACTTTGTCTAGGTTGTCATTGGCTACAAAGCTTTATTGGAGGTGGTTTTTGGAGCATGATCATATCTGGGCTAGGATTCACTCTCACAAGTACCTTAAGTGGGTTCTAAAGGAGGAGATTCCCTGGTATCCTCTGGTGGGGAAAGGTTTTGTGATTTGGGGAACGCTTAAGAAAGGGGTTGCACTAATCAAGGAAGGCTTGTTTTGGATATGTAATAGGGGGCTAAGGCTCTCTTTTGATCTAATTCTTGGGACAGTTTTCCCCCCATTTTGCACCAGTATCCTAATTTGTTGAATTTGTTCCAACACTTCTTGGAGGTTGGTTGATCAAGAGGGATTGATTTTAAGACTTCTTATCCCTATAGGCAGATGGAGGTGACTAGGTGGAAGGCTACTTGTGATTGGCCTGTTGTTGGTTCGAAGGAGGACTATGTTGAGCTTCAAAATATTATGGCTAGAAGACAATGCAACTCTGTTAGGGATAAGGATATTATTGCTTGGAACCCAGATCCTAAGGGTGCATTCACTGTGGCTGGTGGGTATCAGGATTTGTTGGCTCATAAGTTTGATGGGGTGGAGGTTCCTTGGTGGAAGCATGTGTGGAATAAGTTTTTTTGGCCAAAGTGTAATTGCTTTGTGTGGACTCTAGCTTGGAATAGATGTTTGGCATGGGATAATCTTCAAAAGCGGGGATTCCAGGGCCCCTCTATTAGTGTTCTGTGTGGTTGTAGTGAGGAGGATTGTTTCCACTTTTTTTTTCGTTGTTCTTTTTCTATGTTGCTTTGGCATTTATGGTGGGGTGTTTGGAAACATCCTTGTGTTCATGCATCTTCCCTTATTAATTTCTAGAGAAATATGGGAAGACCTCCTACTCTAGCCTCTTTCCTCCATATTGTGTGGTGCATTGGTCCTACCTTCATCCTTTGGAAAATTTGATTAGAAAGGAATCATAGGATTTTTCATGGGGATAGGCTGATGGTTCAATAGGTTTGGCATGAAATTTTTGGTATGATCTAGGAGATGGTGGAAGCTAAATTTGAAGTGGTGTATCCTTTGGAAAGGAGGGATGATGAGATTGTGGATAGACTGGGCTTACATGGATTGACTTCTGACTCTTCTTGTGTTAGAAGAGGTAGGCGGGCCAAAAAGAAGGTTCAAAGGGTTGGAAGATGGTTGCCTCCTCCAATAGACATATTGAAGATCAATATTGATGGTTCCTCTAGGGGTAGTCTCGGGCCTGTTGGTATTGGTGGAGTTGGTAAAGACTGCTCTGGTTCAGTTATTTTATTTTTCTCTACTCATAAAGGGAGACATTCTAACAACTGTATGGAGGGGTTGGAAATTCTTTGGGCTATTGAGCATTCTTGTGCTTTGGGTTGGCGTAAGATTATCTATGAATCTAACTCACAGGTTATTGTCAATTTGTTGAATGAGAAAAAAGGTGACTGATGTTAGTTGGTAGCTTGCTATGGTTGTTCGTCAAATTTTGCAGATGAGCTCTACGATGGAGGTGGTGTCTTTTGCCCACATTCTGCGTGAATGGAATATGGTTGTTTATTGTTTGGCCAAGTGGGCTTCATACAATGATGATGATTGGAAGATTGAGGGTTGGGGGCAATTATCCCCTGATTATTGTCATGAATTGGAGAGGTTCATTGCTAACAATTTGGATGGCTAAGGAGATTGTGGCTGTGTGGGTGGTGGTTTTTGTCTTGGCTGGGTGTTTCCATGTTTCTTTTCTTCAGAGCCTACTGGTTCCCTAATTCCTTTTTATTGGTAATTTCTTGATATCAATAAAGTTTTTACCCCTTTTTATAATAATAATAAAAAATATGTAGGGTGATATTTAAATAATTATTTTGTCCCCAATTGACTCTACTAGTACTTGTTTTAATCCTAAATTGAACCAAAGGAAGCAAGCACTTAGTCAATTTTATTTGTTCGATAATTTCGGATTATGTTCTAGAGGCACTAATAACAACCCAAATTTGAGCTACATCCACCTTAGGAATGAATAAAGGAAATGCATTATATCGTATGTAAGAATACATTAGAATAAATGAGAAAAAAATATAATAGATTATTGCCACATCACAAGAAAATAAAATATGAAATTTCATTTGTTAATAAGATAAATAAATAAAATAAAACAAACAAACAAACTAAAAATGGGTCATTCTATCAACCCCTATGTAAGGGAATACTAAATCAAAACAAACAAAAAAGGTGAAAAGAAAAAAATAGGATTGGGTGTAACTAAGAAAAGGAAAAAATGAATGTTATAGACTAGTAGGAGGGGGTGACTAAGAAATTTAATGGTTGGTTAGTCTTACTATGAAATGGGAGTAGAGGTGGAGGCCATATCATGCCACTAATAGTTGTATTCTTACAAAAATTGACCATGTATAGTGCACCAATGGAGAATAGAACCCACATCCTCCCTTGAATCTACATTTTGGGGCTCATTTTGAGATGGAAAAATGGAAGGATGGGCATGATTGAGGTGATTGAACCTATGACATTTTTTTGGAGAAATTAAAGCATGAAGGGTGACGGGAAAAGGGTAGAATAACTCACCATTTTAGAAACCTAGATATTTGGATGTTATTATTCCAAGATATTCCTCTTCCTCCAGTCATTTTTCTAATTACTATTACTATTTTCATGGTTAAAAATTAAGGACTATTAAAATGCCTTCCTATAGTTGTTGTGACCTAGTGCTTGAATGTTTCTTATTGTTGAAATGTAAATCATACCTCTGCTAGCTTCAAACCAACCCTTAACAATTCAGTTCGATTACCCACATCCCTTGGAGTTGTTCTATGAAATATCATTTTAGGTCCAAACTTAGAGGCCTTTAAGCTACTCACCTACCCTTTAGCCCTTCTACACCTCTAATTGGCCATCTTGCCTTAGCTAGAGTTAGTTTTCCTTACTATATCACAAGATTAACTCAATATAAAATACTCCAAGGAAATAATTAGTAAATGACATAAATAGAATACACTTGATATGCAATAAGTGATTACTTGTAGACAAGGTGACTTGGATAGCACTATTATTCTTGTTATGGACACTATTTTGGATTAAACTTTCCTTTCAAATATCTCATGGAACATATTTCTATCTCTATTTCAAGTGGAACCTAAGTATGAATCCGTTGATAAGATCAATGATAAAAAAAATCCAACAATAGCAAGTTCCACATTTAATACAACCTTGACCAACCTATTTTATTTTTCTTCTTTATTGAAGAACATGAAAGAATGTGGAATTTACAATCTCAATTTTAAAGTATCATGAGCCTTTTGATGATATATTTGATTCTTTCATTGTATTTTAAGTAATTTGAATTTTAGAAACTAATTTAGGAGGAAAGGATCCTTGCCAATTTTGGGATCACCATTGATGATTCAAGGA
This sequence comes from Sequoia sempervirens, assembly GCA_007258455.2. Taxonomy (NCBI): domain Eukaryota; kingdom Viridiplantae; phylum Streptophyta; class Pinopsida; order Cupressales; family Cupressaceae; genus Sequoia; species Sequoia sempervirens. Next base: position 141,361 of record VDFB02358768.1, read on the forward strand.
TCTCCATAAACCACACTTATCAAAGAATTGTAGTGTTAGGTATTAAATTCAATAATAACATTTAAACCTAAAATTTAATCTTGTAGGAAGAGAGATTATTAATGTCCACAAATTAAACATCCCAAGTAGGTCAATGTTCTTTTAGAAGTAAACCTAGCTTGGTGCCAAAAGGATAGTCCAAGACTATTATAATTCCTCATTACTAAGTCATATACTATAATAACCTTAGAAAATGATTATGGTGGGTTGCAAATAAACATCTTTAAGAGTATTATTGGCTATTTACTTATACCCACCTTCATTGGATGTGTTGGATACTTCTACCAAATTGAGTATAGTCGAAAAGGACCTTGGGAATGAATAGTATATTTTACCCTTCACATCATACTAATGTCTAAAATGGGTAGTTGAACCATAGTGGATGTTGGACTTGGAAACTACTTATTTTGAATTAGGAGTCTCTTTTCTAATTATAACACTAAGATAGGTGCATGGGCTAACATTTAAGGAAACATAAGATAGATGGAGTACGAAATCTATGAAGACATAAGTAGAGGGTGTATACCCCCTAAGAAGAATATGCTTTGGTTTGATGGTAGTCACAGAACATGATTTTCCTATAGACTATTTAGTTATACCCCATAGATAGCAAGATGGTTTTTGCTATCTTGGCATGCAGGTCTTAGTGCTAGAAACATGTAGGCCATGGGTACTCCATGTTACTCTAGAGTCCTGGATGGCTTTTGCAATGACATGCAAACCTTAGTTCTAGTAGCATGCAAGTGATGAATTCCTAGTACTATACTAAAGGGTTGGATAGTTTTTGACAATGGCATGTGGGTTATAGAGCCAAAAATATGTAGATGATGAATGCCATATTTCATGCTTAGCCATTTGATGGACTATAGTGAAAAAAAAGTGTTTCAAAGATGAATAGGTAAGTAATATTTTGGTCTAACCCCATAGTCAAATCCTTAGCATACCTTATTTCAAAAGTGGTACCTCAAGTTAGTAGTGGCACCTACTTCCTAGGGTAAATGGTTAATAAGTACTACCATGTGAATAGTAGGCTAACATTTTTGACATCTCTCAATGGACCATATAATCCACTTGGATTGGGTGGATAGGGTCTTATATCCACTTGGTTGGGATCATATTGCACCCTCTTTTGAATCATGTTCAAGATAAGGCTGATGATAAAACTTGTCTTTAGGTAAACAAATAAGGTATGATTTCATTTAGTAATGAAATTTAACCTTCCTTGATTACCCTTTCATATTTAGACGTGTATTATATATATGACACATTAGTTATACATGAATACATGGAATCCTATATTTCTAGTTAGATGTTGATACTTCATTGTATCTTTGATCTTTAGTTGTTTATTTTTACCCTACAGTTATTATAATTTGAATGCCCTTGTATGGAATATTTTTATAGTAAATCAGGTTAATTTTGGGTTGTTGTTACATTTATCTAACCTCAAATACCAACAAGGTTGAGTTAGAAAATCATGAAGGAACTAAAGATAAGGAGGGCTCAAATAGTTTTGATAGCTCCAAAGAGGAGTAGAACCTCCACCTTAGCTATTGAAGAGGTCCACTTAGTAGAGATAGGTACTCATGCCTATAAGGAAGCCATCTTGCTTAAAATATTTTGTTAAAATGTGGGGTTGATCCAAGAAGCTATAAAAGTTCTTTGTGATAATCAAAGTATCATATACCTATCAGAGAATTTGATATTTCATGCAAGGATGAAGCGCATAGATGTCAAAATTTCTTATTCGAAGAATGGCGCTGATTGCTTTGGTTTGGCCATGGACTATTGTGTAGCTTGCATGAGGGACGTCCCTCATTGCATGTCATTTCTTTGACTACTATTTTCTTTTTTGGTGGTTATTTTTTCTGTGGGGGGAGTTTTGAAGTGCTTTTGGGGGGTCTCTCTTTTTCTATATTTTGTTTCCTTTTCTTCGGCACGAGGGGGTTGTTGTGGTGGGGATGTGTTTCACTTGTAGGAGAGATCTCTTTGGTCAAATCCAATGCAAGCTTTCTTCTCTCTTTTTTTTGTTGTTCAATGTTACTTGGTGTAGCCATGGGGGAGGTATAAGGGTCTAGTTTTTTTCTCTTATGCATGTTTGGTGTTTGGATCTCGTTTGTGGGGTGAGCTTTTTCTTCTTGTTGCTCATGTGATCTCAACGTAGTGTTGTGAGGTGGTATAAGGGCTCGGTTTTTTCTTCGAGCAATGGATTCAAGGGAAATTTTTGGGTTTAATTCCTCTATGGATTTTTGGGATGCTTTTGGAGCAAAATCACCATCTCCTTCAATGAGGGTGGTTGAAAACAATTTATTTTTTAATGATTTGGGTATTGGAGGGTTTGTGCCATCTAGAGGCTCTCGAATCCCAAAAATCAATGGCTGCTTGGAAATAAATAAAGAAAGGACGGTGTTGGTGATTCAACCAGAATCAATTATGGAAGATGTTGAGTATTTCATGAAACATGCTTTGATATGCAAATTCATGGGAATGCGGGTTTCATTGCAATTTTTGGAGTCGTGGGCTCATCAGAGGGTGAAATCGAAGTGATGTTGCTTGCAAACAGTTATTTCATGGTGGTTTTCAACTATATGGCTGACTGTAATAGAGTTTTCAAGGGAGGGCCTTATTTCCACAATCAGATTGGTTTATTTATTAAGCCATGGCATGTTGGTTTTAATCCTTCAGAGGAGCTCCCGAATCGTGTCCCGGTGTGGGTGTGTCTTCCTCGATTCCCAGTTGAATATTGGCACAATGACATCTTACAAATGGTTGCTTCGCTTTTGGGGAAACCAGTTGGTCCTTTTCAACAAACTCAGGATAGAAAGGTAATTAATTTTACTCGCATTTGTGTGGAGATTGATTTAAGTAACCCTCTTCCGGACTCTTTGGAAATTTGTGCAGGTACATTTTCTTGGGTGCAAAAATTTGATTATGATACTTTTCCTTTTCACTGTCGTCTATGTCATGAATAAGGTCATGTGCATCATAGATGTCCCAAGAATAAATCTTTTGAGTCTCAGACTTCTCAGCCTCCTCACAATCCCCCTAAGGTTGAAAAAGGCAAGGCTCCCATTCCTGGTGATGTTGCAGGTACAGAGGGTTTCATTCCTGTTAGGGCTCGTAGTAGGAACCGTGGACAAAAAAGGACTTTTAAGGAGCGACAAGAAGGGGACAATTTTAATAGATTTGAGGTTTTGAATGACCTTAGTCAGAAGGAGGTGAACCCGGGTATGATGGCTATGGATCAAGGTGTTGTGGACATGGTTTAGGAAGGCAATATTCTAGATAATATTCAAAATTCTCAGGATATTAGTGCTTTGTAAATGGCCTCTGATATTGGTATGATGGTTTCAACGGGGCCTGAGACTCTCGCTACTATGGAGAAGAGTGGGTGGGAGATCTCTCCTTTGGGGAAAGTGGGGTCTAATTTAGAAAAAGGAAACAAAGCTTCTCCTTTGTTGGGGCTTCTTCAGAAAGATCTAAAAAAAGGGGCTACTGAGAAATCTTCCAAGGCTGGGAGAAAGAAGGATTTAGAGAAGATCAAGTTGATGGGGGAGAATTTGGTTGATTCAGGATTGGTTAAGACTCTTGAATCTTATTTTTCTAACCCTCTAAATGATCATCCTCTCATGGAATGTAAGGGGCTTGAACAGTGGCCCTCAACAAAAATTTGTTCGTGAATTGGTGATAATTCATTCTCCTAATGTTCTTTTTCTATAGGAGACTAAGTTATCTGTTGAAAGTATGGTTGGTTTGTTGCCAAAGTTGTGGGGGTAGGGTGACTTCCAGTGTATTGCGGCTCATAGTAATGTAGGGGGTGTGGCTTGCTTGTGGAACCCATTGAAGATTCGTCCTCTTTGGTGGTTGTCCTCTGTGACACCCCTCTGATTTGTTATGTTTTCTTGTCAGCTTAGATACTTTGTTAGACTTTATTTTATGTTATTGTTATTCTATCGTTGGCAGTGGAGCGATGATAGACTATATTGATGTGATGACACATTATATGCATGGTGATTATGTTTAATATGCTTTATGTTTGCATAGATGCTTAGTTGTGATGACATTGCTATATATGCTTATCGTAGTTTAATTGATATATTATCTCGTTAGTTGATGTGACATTGTATTGGTGAAGAGAACAGTATTGCATCACTCGCTTGTGAGTGCCTTGTGATTTTCGTGATTCTCTCTTCACAGTGTGTATGAATTACTATATGTATACATGTACGACTCTTGCTTGTGTTGTAGGTTTGCAAGTACAAGACAACGGCTTCACCTGGTTTCACAGGTCTGAGTGTGTCCACTACTCAACAGTAATATTGTGAGATAGTAATGGGCTACCTAGTCATACCTTTACCCTAGTACAGTGTGTCATCAATTTGAGTTTTGGTCTTAGCCTTATCATTGTTGTTCTGGGTATTTTATTATTGTGCAAGTTTAATTTGGTAGATTAAATGTGTATTTGATTTAAATATTTAATTAATTGAATTATTGTTAGGAAGGCTTTAGAATAAATAAATAAATAAATTTAATTTAGTTATGTTATTAAAAACTTTTAATTATTAAATTATATGGGAATTAAATAAATAAGATTATTTAAATTTGTTGAAATATATTAATTGTTTTATTTTATTTTAAATGCATGAGGTTGGAAAATATCTGGGGTTGTTGAGGGAAAAGATATTTTGTTGGGATAAATGTGAGTTAGAAATTTGTTATCTTATTGTTGTAAATTGATTCTCGGAGGAAATATAGGAAAAAGGGAAGAAAGTTGTTTTCACGGGAAGAGTTTTTGGGGGTTTTGGTTGAAAATTGGTGAGGAATTTGTGGATCTCTCTGAGGATTTTATTTTAGAATCTTGCTGTAGAATTATTGGCTATGGTATTGTTGTGTTTTCTGGAAGTGGAAAATTTATTGGAGGAAGCTTTGGCAACATTGGCATTTTGAAGCTACAGAGAAGCTCGACAACAATTCTTGGGGCAACAGTTCTTCTGGAACAGGTTCCTTTATTGTTTTTTGTGAATTTTGAATTGAAAGGTTGTTTATATTACTGTAATGCAATTTAGAAATGTTTAGGAAAAGATTTTCAATACTGTAGAAGCTCTTGTTTCTTTCTTTTAAAAGATTGTCATGAAAGTTGATCCTCTGTAGAAAACAATTTAAAAAAAAATTATCTATGTAAATTGATCATTTGAAATAGATTGATACAAAAGGAAATTATAGATCTTTGTAGAAAAACATTCATTTTGTTATGATTTCCCAATTCCTTTTAATTATCTGGGAAAATGAAATCTCTGAGCTTTCCTATAGAAAACTTCTTTTGTGTAATTTATTTGCTCAACTTGAACCAGTGATTGGATTAATTACATATATATTAAAATATATATGTACCTATACATATATATTATATATAAATATTTTTTTTTATTTAAAAACATGTAAAATTCCCTGTAGGAATTTTTATTGGGAAATGGAATCGAAAAATCGCCGTATGGAAAATGCTGGACTGTGAAATGGAAAAAATAATAAAATGAATTTCATTTTTGGTTTAGCCGGGGGTGAAACCCCAGCCGCACCCACACCTGGGGTGTGTTGTTGTGAGCAGTGCTCCCCACATCTGTGTGGGGTAAGCGCTGCCCACAGGCAGCGAACCCCCTGCGTGGGAATGACGCAGCCAGGGCTGCGTCCCTATGTGTGCGAATGTTTATGTTTTGTTTTATTTATTGTATATGGGTTCGATAATGTATATATTTATATATGATATATATAATATATAATATATATAATATATATACTATATGTATTATAAGTCATATGTATATAATTTTTTTTATTAAATAATATATTTATTATATATATATATAATTTTATATATATATATATATATTTAAATATAGTTATTTAAATTGTTTTATTAGAAGTTAGTAAATGATTTTTAAAGGAATATTAAATGGTTAAGTGCATGCAAGCACCAGTTGTTATTTTATAATGAAGTGATTTTATTAGTAAGATTGAGATTTGTTTTTATCTATATTTGCGGATTTGGAAACTGAACTTTTGTTTTAATCCCTATGGATTTATTGAATGGAATTATGTTTAAAAGGTTTATTTTAAATATACAATTTTGATTGATTTGGATTTAGGAAATCCGAATGATAGCATTTGTTAATTGCTTGAAGTTGTATTTATAAAAGCAAGTGTTTTGTAACTGTGTATTGGGGGGAAAGAATTTGTTAATGTGAAAATATAAGTCTTCCAAAGTGGCAATTGTGAAAGGGTTGTTGTAACTTTAGTTCACCCTTTGCGTTTTCTTGGGTAGTGCACATATTGGGATTCAGTATTGGACATCCGTAGGGATGTGTTACCTTTTGAGGTGTGTTGATTATGTGTGGTCAGTTTTAGTGCACTGTCTACCCTTGGGTGTGGTATGAGTTTATGTGTTGTTGATAGGGGAGTGGCTTTCAACGAGGGTCAGGACACAAAGTGGTCCCAATACAACTCGTGTGGGAGTCAGTTTAACCAATGGAAATTAAATAACCTATTTTTAGGGGAATGGATAGCTTAATACATTAACTTTGTAATTTAACCTCGCTCATTGGCTCAAGGGCTTATGTTAGACTTGAGATGAGTCGGGAAGGCCTGGAATGGCACAATCATTATCTTGTCTTCTCGAAAGATAATCGATTCCACTCTGGTGTGCATGTGGGGTTGGAGTTCGTAAGAGGTTACCAGGATAACCCTAGAAGGGGGTCGGGACCTAGGAAGATCTCCTTTGGATAACCAATGCAACCATTGTGATGACACTCTTCCTATGACAATAGTCAGTTTATTTGTATTGTGTTTGTAATTGATTCAGTGATTTTGGAAGCAATGTGACCATAGTTCTTGTTTACCTGTACTGTGAGTTTTTTGTATGTGGCCTGTGTCTAGAGGTAGTAGGATTGTCTTGGTTACCTTTTACTATCTCCTAGCACGGGGGCTGGGCCTACGGGTACCATATGGTTGGGTGGCATGCGTCTTATACTGTTGATTTATCTTCATGTTCGTGATGGCGAGATCTTCTTGTTTGAGGAGCTCGTGTGGTTTTCTAGAGTTGTTCTTCTCTTTCTTCATTGTAACTGGGGATCATTATGTATAATTGTAGTACCTCATTTGTATCGAGGTGAACCTTTGTGATGTAATTGTAATAATATTTATGATCTATTCATTATTGGATTTAATGGTGTATTGGATGTTATGTGGTGTTGTATCTTTGGAAATATGTTCAATACATTTCTATGAGTTAGTTTTATTTTGAAATGGTTCAATGCTTTGATGTATGTTGGATCATGGTTTAACTTTCATATGCTATGGTTGGTTTAATTTTATAAGTAATGGGTTTACATGTAGATGTGTTGTGTGGCCTAGAGGATGTATGTGGTTAGAGTGGAGTACTTTACTTGTCTTGTTTTACTTTTTAAGAAAAAACTTTGTTGGGCTTCCACAGTGTTGCATCATCCTCTAGGTTGTGGGATGGGGTTTTACATCCTCCAAGTCTTCCATCTCTATGGTTGCTTCAAGTCTGGAGTTGGGTGAAACTATTCTACTTTCAAACATCTATGCACCTACTGATTTTCCTGGTAAGCAATTATTGTGGTCTCACATCAATTTCATTTGAAGCCTTGCTCCTTTTTTCCCTTGGATTATTGTGAGTGATTTCAACGCCATTATTGAGTTGGATGAGAAGAAGGGTGGTATTGCAAGGTTGGATCCTTCTTCCTTCCTTCTTCATGATAACATATCTACCTTGAATTTGGTTGACATTAAGCCCCGTAATGGTCAGTTTACTTGGAACAATAGGAGAATGGGAGAGAATTGTATCACTGAGAGACTTGACCATGTTTTGGTTTCTTGTCCTAGATTGGAGGGTTGTGGTCTACTTGCTCAGAGATTTTGGACTAGAGGTATTTGGATCACTGGCCTATTAAGTTATTTTCTACTTCAACTTGTGTTGCTCAGTCCCCCTCTTTCAAGTTCTAGCTTATGTGGTTAAGATATTCTTCCTTGCAAGTGCATATGGTTGATTGGTGGCGGATGGGAAGACTTGCTCATGGAATTGCTATGTATTATTTTTCCAAATTGCTGCAATATGTGAAATATCAACTCAAACAGTGGAACAGGCAGTGTTTTGGAAATATTTTCATGCTAAGGTTGTTGCTCAAGCTGACTTAAATGCCATCACTTGGGAGATAAGGGAGTTTGGTCTTTTTGAGTATTTACTAAGGGAGGAGGTGAGGGATTTGAAAGCTTTGGAGGAGTGTGAGATGCACGAGAATTTTTTTTGGAAACGAAAGGCTCATGTTGAGTGGTTACAGGAGGGGGATAGAAATACTACTTTCTTCTTTAATTCATTGAAAGCCAGGAGACATGGTAATTCTATGCCTATTCTTGTGAATGGTAGGGGTGAGCATTTATCTTCTTGGTAGGATATGTCTAGAGAACTTTGCAGTTCTTTGCTTCATTATTTAGAGAGGATTCTCAGGATAGTTTCGTAGAAGAAAACCATGTTTTGTCTTGTATCCCCTCCTTGGTTATTGGAGAGATGAATGAGCATCTTTTGGGCTATATCTTGTTGGAGGAATTGGAGGCTACTATTTTCTAGATGAAGAAAGGGAAAGCCATGGGCCCTAATGGCTTTTCGATTGAATTTTATTAGGAATTTTGGGATATCATTAAGCTAGACCTATTGGAGGTGGTTCATGATCCTCAGAGGAATAAGCAGATGTTACGGGCTTTGAACTCTACCTTCCTTGCTCTTATTCCCAAATATGAGGGGGCAGATCAGCTGAGTTAATTTTTACATATTTCCCTTTGTAATGTAGTTTATAAAATCATTTCCAAGTTGATTGTTGAAAGGATGAAGAGGTGGCTTAGATGGCTTATCTTTGAGGAACAAAGTGGTTTTGTGGAGGATCAAAAAATTCTAGATGGGGTGGTCATTGCTACTAAAACCATTCATTCTATGATAGCCTCTAAAGAAAAGGATATGTTCATCAAGCTAGATATGGCAAAGGCCTATGATAGAGTTAAGTGGTCCTTCTTGCAAAAAATTCTTATCGCCTTTGGTTTTGTTGAAGAGTGGGTCCAATGGGTTATGTCCTATGTTACTTCTAATTCTTTCTCAGTGTTGATAAATGGTGAGCCTTCTTCTCTTTTTAGTGCTTCTAGAGGCCTTTGTCAAGGGGATCCTCTCTCTCCTTATTTATTTATTCTTCTTGTTGAAGGTATGAGGCGAGTGGTGAAACGTAATGTGGATTTGGGTTTTATTCAGGGATGGGTGTCGAGAAATGGTTTGCATCCTTAGTTCATCTACAATTTGTGGATGATACTACTTTGATGGGTATGGCTAAGATCAGAGAAACCACAAATTTGCACAAGGCTTTGGATATTTATCTTGTTACTTCTAGTCAGATGATTAATGAAGATAAATCTTCCATTTTCTTCTTCAATACTCTGAGGCTTATTCAATAAAGGATTGCTCATATATTAAGGTTTTAGATTGGGTATCTCCCTTTAACTTTTCTTAGCACCTATATCTTCTAGTAGTCTCCCTAGGGAGTCATGGTAGAATATTCTAGACAAGTTTCATGTGAAGGTTAATCATTGTACTCATAGATGGTTGTCCTTTGCTGGGTGTGTTCAACTACTTAAATTTGTGGTGCAGGATCTTACTATTTATAGATACATGCTCTAGGTGGCTCTGGTTGGGTTTGTGAAGGATTTGGATTCTTTAGCTAGATAATTCTTACGGGTGAGCAGCTTGTCCTCCTCTAAGTGGAGCCTTGTGAAGTGGGATATTATGTGTAGCTCAAAGCAATTTGGGGGTCTTAGATTGTGGCAATTGACTTGGTCTAGGTTGATGTTGGTTGCAAAGCTCTATTGGAGGTGGTGTGTAGACCAGGATCATATTTGGGCCATGATTTTATCTCACAAGTACCTTCCGGGGGTTCTAAATGAGGAGATTCCCAGGTATCCTTTGGTGGGGAAAGGTTTGGTGATTTGGGGAACACTTAAGAAAGGGGTTGTGTTGATCAAGGAAGGTTTGTTCTGGATATGTAATAGGGGGGTTGAGGCTCTCTTTTGTTCAGATTCTTGGGATGGTTTTCCCCCCATTTTGTGCTAGTATCCTAATTTGTTGAATCTTTGTCAGCACTTCCTGGAGGCTAGTTGGTCAAGGGTGATTGATTTTAAGACTTCTTATCCATGTGGGCATATGGTGGTGGTTAGGTGGAAGGATCCTTGTGACTGGCCTATTGTTGGGTTGGAGGAGGATTATGTTGAGCCTCAAAATATTTTGGTTAGTAGACAATGCAGTTCCCTTAGGGATAAGGATATTCTTGCTTGGAGCCAGGATCCTAAGGGTGCTTTCACTGCACGGCTAGTGGGTATTAGGAGTTGTTGGATCGTAAGTTTGGTGGGTTGGAGGTTCCTTGGTGGAAACATGTGTGAAACAAGTTTTCATGGCCAAAGTGTACTTGTTTTGCGTGGAATCTAGCTTGGAATAGATGTTTGACTTGGGATAATCTTCGGAAGCAGGGATTCCAAGGTCCCTCTATTTGTGTTATGTGCAGCTGCAATGAGGAGGATTATTCCCACTTATTTTTCTGTTGTTCTTATTTTATGTTGATTTGGAATTTATGGTGGGGTGTTTAGAAGCTTCCATGTATCCATGCTTCTTCCTTTGTTGAGTTCTGGAGCAGCCTGGGAAGACGTCCTTCCTAGGCCTCTTTCCTCTAGATTGTGTGGTGCATTGGTCCTACTTTCATCCTTATGCAAATTTGGTTGGAAAGGAACTGTAGGATTTTTCATGGGGATAGGCTAATGGTTCAACATGTTTGGCACAAAATTGTTGGTATGATCCAAGAGATGTGGAAGCCAAATGTGATACGGCTTATTCTTTGGAATGGAGTGATGATGAGATTGTGACTGGATTGGGCTTACAAGGGTTGACTTCTATCTTTTCTTGTGTTAGAAGAGGTAGGTAGGCTAAAAATAAGGTTCAAAGGGTTGGAAGATGGTTGCCTTCTCCAACGGATGTTTTGAAGATCAATACATATGGCTCCTCTAGGGTAATCCTGGGCCTGCTAGGATTGGTGGAGTTAGAAGAGACTATTCTAGTTCAGTTATTCTATTTTTCTCCATTTGAACAAAGGGCACCAATCTAACAACCTTATGGAGGGGTTGGCTATTCTCTGGGCTATTGAGTGTTCTTATGCTTTGGGTTGGTGTAGGATTGTCTATGAATTTGACTCATAGATTATTGTTAATTTTTTGCATGAGCAAAAGGTGGTTAAGGTTAATTGGAAACTTTCTTTGGTGGTTCAACAAATTTTGCAGTTGTGCTCTATGTTGGAAGTGGTGTCTTTTTACCATATTTTGCATGAATGGAATGGGGTTACTAACTGTCTGGCTAAGTGGTCTTCAGAGCATGTTGATAATTGGAAGATTGAGGAGTGGGGACAATTATCCCCTGATTATTGTCATGAATTAGAGAGGGCCATTGCTGATGATATGGATGGATAAGGTGTTTTTGGTGGTTTGGATGGTGGTTTTTGTCTTGGTTGGGTGTTTTTGTGCTTTCTTTCTTGGGAGCCTATGGTTTCCCTTATCCCTTTGTTTTGTTTATTTCTTGATTTCAATAAAGTTTTTACCCCCTTTTTTTAAAAAAGCACATAGATACATCAAGTACCATTTTATTTGTGACATAGTAGATAATGGAAGGGTGCTTCTAGAAAATGTTGACACTTTAAAAAAAATAGATGCATCAATGAAGCCAGTGACCACAAACAAGTCTAGGTGGTGTAATGAGTCTATGGACCTCATGGCCCCTAGTAGTTATATTTTAGTGTTGGTCTTCCCCTTTACTCTTTGTAATGTATTTCACAAGTGGGAGAATGTTGGAAATGGTATCTTAATAAGATTCATCCTAATGTTCATATTTATTGATTATTTATATTTATATTATGTTATCCTTACATGGGTAAGAGGGTATCCCACTTTGAGCTTCCACTCTTGGTCACATGTCTAATATTTTGTAATGTGTGTAAGAAGTTGTAATATGTGAGTTATTTATGCTATATTTTATAAAAAATAAGAGCATGTAAGAGGGGTTATATTAGAATCTTGTTCATCATTATGAAACTCTAGGATTCATGTCATAGAGTATCTTTAAATGGATAATGAAGACCAAAATGAGCCACCTAAGTTGGGTGGTCAATGTACCTAAGTTGAATACAAAATCCCAACACCCCGGGATCAACTACCAAACTAAAATATCTTCCACAAGAGAGAAATGGGAAGAATAGATTGCTATAATTATCGATACAAGATTGATTGATTGAATATAAAATATACATGTGATTCCTTGCTTATAAAGGATAGGTTGTGAGATAGGATTAGACATGATCATGACACATGTGTCTTAATCCCATACAATGAGACAAATAGCTCAATAATTATTAAATTACCTAAGACACAAGCATTAAATGACATGATAAAATAAGATAGGATCTCATGACACCTAATACTTCTAGAAATATTCTTAGGACCTAAGTAAAATTAACATGTGAATAGGACCTATTACATGAACTAGTTAGGTGAAACACCTAATTCACACCAATACCCCCTTAATTACAACTTAGGGAGTAGTAGATTATTATGCAAATGATGCAAAACATGAAGATGATTATGGGTATTGACAACTAAGACATGTTAGGTATCCATTTACAATGCAATCTCTCACAAATGAAGAAAAATACCCAATGGGATAAAGCTCCTCCCCAAAAGAGATGAAAATAAAATTGTCACTAAAGAAGGATAAAACCCCATACAAGGAAAAAGACCCACCATAAGAGAGAAGAAGATAGACCATGCAACCCCCCCTCATAATGAGATAGCATGTTGCAAAGAAACCTAGAAGCACACTTTATGCAGTAAACTCTAGAACCTTAATCATAGCAACAAAAGACAACATGAGGACCTGATGCCAAAAAATACTGGAAACTCTTTGGAGAAACTCTAGAATCATAATAAAGCAACAAAAATAAATATTGACTATCCTACTACCAAGGAACATTGGAAAATTCTCGATATGGAGAAACCCTAGAATTTGATTGAAGCAACTATATAGGAGTGAATTTATAGCCCATGTGTAAATCCCCCTTTTTTCCTTCTCCACTTTAGAAAACCAAGTTCGAAGGCTTAATTCCACCTAAGCCCGCTACTTGCACCCCACTTGGCACCTATTTTGAGTGTCGGTGGAGGTGTTTCTATCGAGGATGCTCGCGGGACACGCAAACATTCACGCGGTGCACTTACGTCCCTAGAAAATTCCTGCTGCTAAACCTGTAGAGGTGTTACACTTCTCATTGGGAGTCAAGTTGTAATGCCCCCTTCGGCCAACTGACCCAAATATGGCCATTTCTTTCATTCCTTATTCAAATTCACTCCTTGAACAAACATTTCATCTTCTACAATCACTCCACAAGCTTCAACACACTCTTTTGCATTCACTTTAAGCTTTCTAGTAGCATTCTTGCACTCCATTGCAGCAAACACAACACTCCATCACTTTGGTAGAACAAGTTGGGAACGAAACACCATTGCAGTAGAGGCTTGAGTACCCTCATTTTCTTCCCTAAGTAGCCTTGAGTGCTCTTGGTGGAGGTGGTAAGCTTCCCTTCCTTTCCTTCTATCACTTAGTTGAGTTAGCACTTTACTATTTTGTAGTGCTTTTGTGCTCTTTACTACGTTATTTCTTTATCTCGTTTCCTTGGCTGTCCGTGGAGGTGGAAACACCTAATTGGGGGTTTGATTGAGGTAGGCCCCTATACATCCACCCAACATTTTCTATGTGTATGTGGGCGTGCTTTCAAGGAGCTAGTTAGCAAACAAGTTCCTTTGTGAGATTCTTCTCACTACCCTTACTCTTGCATTCTTACTTTATCATATTAGAGAATATTTCATTTACTTAATCACATTATTTTGGCCCTTTAACAATAGTTAGTTGGGCCATTAGCCTGTTTTAAAAGGTTTGACCTTGTCTCTTCTGTTGTTTGGCCATACGAATGTCAACGCACTTTAGAGATGCCAGCACGTCACGCTGTCATCCAAGGATTGTGCTTTTGTCCTTAGGCAGAGAGCTCCCTAAGGCACAGTGTTGAACCTGGAAACCGGCTTGCCTAGCCCCTCTATGAAACTTGGGATTGCATAGTGGTTACAAGAATTTATAGTCCTCGTCATTCTCATCCTCATACCCTAAACATTGCATTTAGCTGAGGTAAGTTAGGGCAACTTTCTGCATCTTGGCCATCTGTGACATGGGGCCTTGCACATGGAGGTCCCCCTACCTTACATTTTGGTGAACCTAACATGAACCATCTTGGTCCCATTTTTGTGATATTGACAGTTCCTTTCCTCATACTCTAGGAGTGTTGTAGGTGTGAGTGTTGTGAGGTTATTTCCTTGCAACCTGATCTGTATAGGATCTAGACTAAATTGTAGTTTAAATGCTTAAACTTTTACAATGCTTTACAATGATTATTTCAAGTTAATTAAAATGAAATTAACTTAAGGAAATAACATAAAGAACGTAATCAAGGTGATTATAACAGAATGAAAAGAAATGAGAGACAGAAAGAGAGAGAAGAAGAGAAGTGCAAACAACGCTTGATAACGGAGTTCGTCACAGAATGTGACTACGTCTCCGGGTCCACTCCAATAGAGAGACCGATCCGATTAACTCCAAAATCGATTACAATGGCACCACCATTCTTCAAGCAATTCGGCAACGTAACGATGCTCTGATATGCAAGAATGATTTGAAAACTCTTCAACAAGACCCCTCTTCCGTCACCTCAGCATCAGGACTTCATCACCTGAAAAAAAAACTTATATCCAACTCTCACCTCAAGCCCCCTTTAAATACAAAAAATTTGCTCAAATTGGTTACTAACCAATTGATTTACAAGATATTCCTTATCTCTCCAAAAATCTTCAAATCTCCCTTTTACATAAAAGAAATCTTCAAAAATCCCCCTTTATTTACTTAAAAATCTCCCAAATTAATTTTAGCCCTTCAATCTTCTTATTTTCGGGCTTTGAAGGTTTTGGAGGTTTGATTAAATCCTTTAAAAAGGATTATAGTTTGTTTTTACTATAAAAATTAGGGGATTTCATTTTAAAATGATAAGGCATTCGGCTTTGATCACCAGTCAATAAAAACCGAGCTCCGCATATATCTAGCAAACCATTCGTGGTCTATTGGCAAGAGTTCATTTTACTCCCCGCGAGATCGGGGGTTCCAACCTCCACCGTTCGTTTTTTTAAAACAAAATACCAAACTTTAAAACGACAAAACTAACACATGCCATATACGAGTTAAGCCGAGCTCGGCCAGCGCAGTGGTTAAAACGGCCCGGTATGTAGCCGCTAATCGCGGGTTCAAATCCGGGATTGTTTTTGTTTAAAACAAACAAACCACCGAAAGCTGGAAAATCGAGGACATGTGTCATCACACCATTCGCTGGCGTTTACCCATGTGTCCGCTGACAGGAATATCCGTACTCATGACTGGGAGCCACGTGTCTTACTGCCACTCGCTGTCCAAGCTGACTCATCTGCTGACGGAGACTGCCACATGGCAGAATATGATTGGCTGGGAGAAACATGTCACTGCCACCTGTGTGCCACGCAAATGCTGACTATGTGTACAGAGGACACGTGTCAACGCCCGATTCGTCGACCTTGCTGACGTCACCTGCCACATCATCACGCCACATCGACATGTACGGACCATACGGACTGCCATGTGTCAGCTTCCAATTGGTCCACTTCAGATTTTATACTTCGTGCTGACGTCAGATGTACGGATGATGACGTCATCACTGTACCTTCAAGTCCACCAAGTCAACCTGAAACTTTGACTGCCAATAAGTTGAGCATACGATGTCGGATTTCGACGAAACGAGTTGCGTTGGAAAGCTTGTGACGAGCCCTTCGCAATGACACTGGTTTCATTGATTTTTGAAACAATCATTTTTTCCGCTTCCTGGACACCCCTAATCCTAGTTTGACCGAAGGTTTGACCGGCCATAACTTTCGCAAGCAGAGACTCCTTTTCACTCGGATTCGAGTTCGTTGGAACCCGAGGACCTTTGAGATCTTTACGATGGTGCAGATTTTGGAGAAAAATGTGACACTTCAATTTTCACTGAAAAATGTCCACCGGATCAGGCCTCCCCACTGAAGACCTTTTGGACCTCCAAAAGTGACATTTACTCTGACAATAAGTGAGGACTTGGCCTCCCCACTTGTCCTGTATCTTCTGTACATCTGAAAACCTGACTCACAAGCACAATAAAGACTGCAACAATGTTGTTGAACATAAACATAACTTTATCACTTCCATAAGCTTCTACATCAAATGTCATAGCCACTAACCAACAAAAATTGACTAGCATCAAGCTGAACAACAATGCAGAAATGAAAGAGAATACGTTAACAACAATTCGATCCTTTACAACAGGAACATTTTTAGCCAAGGATCCATCAATGCTTTCAATAATCATTTTCTCATGCTGTACTGCGGGTGCATCCTGCATCATCTGACCCTGGTTAGCTACTCCAAGTTCAAGTGTAGAACCACACAATGGCGGCCGGACATAGAGTTAACTCTTTACTTGCATTAATTACCCTCTTTAACTGCCCTGTATTTGCAAAAGATTGATCAGTCTTAATCTTGCGAGAATGTACAATATACTGAATGCCATCCTTAAACAAATGATAATGATTTTGTTGCCTGTAGAAGATTGCTTTTCTGTCATATAAGTAAGGGCTTCCAAGCACTATCCCACAGATATCCAGTGGAACTACATCAAACAGTACTTCATCCACAAATTTACTAGTAATTGTGAACCTTAAGGTGCATTGTTTTGTTACTTGCAACTTGTCATTTTCACAAATCCAACCTAGTGGATAAGGTTTCTTATGTGGTGTAGTTCTTAATCCCAAGTTATTTACAACACTTTCTGAAATTAAATTCACTTGAGAACCACTATCTATGAGTGCATCAATTTTACTGTTCTTAGCAACAACCCTTAAATGGAAAAGCTCATTCCTTTTTGCATCTTCGGAGAAATCATTAACTGTAGAAGAAGAAGCACAACTAGCAACAAAAACACCAGAAATAGGAGCTTTACCTTTTAGACCCATCGCTGTTATCTTAGTCTCATCATCTGAATCTGAACCAAGATCCATAACAACATTCATGGCTTTCTCCTTACCTTTCTGTTTCTGATTACGTCTTTGAGCCCACTTAGGCCTCAGTTCGGGATGTAACTTCCAGCAGTGATCTTCATCATGACCTTCCTTGTCACAATGAGTGCAAGAAAGTTTATCATCCTTCTTAACTATAGCTGCCTTCTTTCCTTTCCCTGTCTCTACATTCTTAGAAGATTTCTTTACATCATTATCAATCTTATCAATAAAAGATCCTTTACCCCTTGACTCTAAGTGTGTAGCTTGAACAGACACTTCATCCAAATTACAAGGGTTCAATACCAAAATGGAATGCCTAAGGTAGGAATGTAGACCTCCTATGTACTTCAACAACGTGTCTTGAGTGTACAAAGGAACATTCAAGGCAATAGCCCTTTTCCTGAATTCATGGGTGTACTCTTGGACAGTTTGACCCTTCCCTTGCCTAAACATTTGCCAATCCATCATTAATTGCTGCATATGTCCTAAGGGATAAAGCTGCTTCTTAAGAGCATTAATAAATTCTGCCCAAGTTAAACTGACTCTACCATGTTGTGAAACTTCTGCCTTAGACTTACTCTCCCACCAAGTTAAGGTTGTACCTCCTAAACGAAGAGTAGCTAATTGGATCCTATCAACATCATCTATTAGGTTTTGGACTCTACAGTAGACCTCTATTTGTTGTATCCAGTCATCCAATTTTTCAGCATTAAGTTCACCACAATATTTAGGCAAATCAAATTTTACATCCAGTTTTATTTTAGGCTTATACCCACTCTTGAAAGGATTAGAAGAAATAGAATGAGGAGAAGATGGAGAAGAGGGAGGAGAAGAAGAAAAGGGATGATCTGGTTGCTTGCCACCATCTTCATGATGTTTCCCTTTCATGTATTTGCGATCTTCTTGCTTTGACGAACCTTCTTCACGTTCCTTCCGTTCTTGTCTCTCCTGAAAAAGTATGTCCACCTTTGCCTTCATCTCGAGGAATGCTCTTCGAAACTCTTGCTCACTAATTTCTTCAGGAACCTCCATTCCAGAAACTGACATCTTCGAAAATGTTCTACGCTTCCCGATCTCAGGATCAAAGTCTTCGAGCTTTCCTTCGCCTTTCTGAATCCTGGATCTCGTTAGCATTCAAAAAAAAATAACTGCAATAATAGCCAACCTGGCTCTGATACCAACTTGATCTGTATAGGATCTAGACTAAATTGCAGTTTAAATGCTTAAACTTTTACAATGCTTTACAATGATTATTTCAAGTTAATTAAAATGAAATTAACTTAAGGAAATAACATAAAGAACGTAATCAAGGTGATTATAACAGAATGAAAAGAAATGAGAGACAGAAAGAGAGAGAAGAAGAGAAGTGCAAACAACGCTTGATAACGGAGTTCGTCACAGAATGTGACTACGTCTCCGGGTCCACTCCAATAGAGAGATCGATCCGATTAACTCCAAAATCAATTACAATGGCACCACCATTCTTCAAGCAATTTGGCAGCGTAACGATGCTCTGATATGCAAGAATGATTTGAAAACTCTTCAACAAGACCCCTCTTCCGTCACCTCAGCATCAGGACTTCATCACCTGAAAAAAAAACTTATATCCAACTCTCACCTCAAGCCCCCTTTAAATACAAAAAATTTGCTCAAATTGGTTACTAACCAATTGATTTACAAGATATTCCTTATCTCTCCAAAAATCTTCAAATCTCCCTTTTACATAAAAGAAATCTTCAAAAATCCCCCTTTATTTACTTAAAAATCTCCCAAATTAATTTTAGCCCTTCAATCTTCTTATTTTCGGGCTTTGAAGGTTTTGGAGGTTTTGATTAAATCCTTTAAAAAGGATTATAGTTTGTTTTTACTATAAAAATTAGGGGATTTCATTTTAAAATGATAAGGCATTCGGCTTTGATCACCAGTCAATAAAAACCGAGCTCCGCATATATCTAGCAAACCATTCGTGGTCTATTGGAAAGAGTTCATTTTACTCCCCGCGAGATCGGGGGTTCCAACCTCCACCGTTCGTTTTTTTAAAACAAAATACCAAACTTTAAAACGACAAAACTAACACATGCCATATACGAGTTAAGCCGAGCTCGGCCAGCGCAGTGGTTAAAACGGCCCGGTATGTAGCCGCTGATCGCGGGTTCAAATCCGGGATTGTTTTTGTTTAAAACAAACAAACCACCGAAAGCCAGAAAATCGAGGACACGTGTCATCACACCATTCGCTGGCGTTTACCCATGTGTCCGCTGACAGGAATATCCGTACTCATGACTGGGAGCCACGTGTCTTACTGCCACTCGCTGTCCAAGCTGACTCATCTGCTGACAGAGACTGCCACATGGCAGAATATGATTGGTTGGGAGAAACACGTCACTGCCACCTGTGTGCCACGCAAATGCTGACTATGTGTACAGAGGACACGTGTCAACGCCCGATTCGTCGACCTTGCTGACGTCACCTGCCACATCATCACGCCACGTCGACATGTACGGACCATACAGACTGCCACGTGTCAGCTTCCAATTGGTCCACTTCAGATTTCGTACTTCGTGCTGACATCAGATGTATGAATGATGACGTCATCACTGTACCTTCAAGTCCACCAAGTTAACCTGAAACTTTGACCGCCAATAAGTTGAGCATACGATGTCGGATTTCGACGAAATGAGTTGCGTTGGAAAGCTTGTGACGAGCCCTTTGCGATGACGCTGGTTTCATTGATTTTTGAAACAATCATTTTTTCCACTTCCTGGACGCCCCTGATCCTAGTTTGACCGAAGGTTTGACCGGCCATAACTCGTGCAAACAGACTCCTTTTCACTCCGTTCGAGTTTCGTTGGAACCAGGACACTGAGATCTTTCTGATGGTGCATATTTTGGAGAAAAATGAGACACTTCAATTTCCACTAAAAAATGTCCACCGGATCACAACCCAACCTGCGACCCCTAGTTGGCATAGTTGGAAGGTTCCAAAGGTATTGTGTGATGAAACCTTGGTTAGGTCACTATCTTATTCTTTTACCTTTAGGGACTTTGTGGAAGTATTTTCTAGTGTGCGTTATGACCTCCTTGCATCAATCTGTCCCCTCTATGTAGCCTGTGGACAGTGGTACTGGCATAACCTTTACTTCACAGGATCTACCCATGGGTTTTAACAAACAACCATCTCCTCTTTACATCCCCATGCAGATCAATGGAAACATCGTATCGGGTGTTCTCATTGATCTGACATCACAAGTAAGCATAATAACCGAGGAGATTATGCTGATCAACTTTTTACACAAAGATGGGTATGATGCACCCGTGAGTACCATCCACACACATGACGGGATTTTTGTGCCCCCTTTAGGTAGTATTGTCTTGTTGGTCCTAGTGGGACCTAAATCTATGAAGCTCTTGTTTGACATCATCCCTGGGTCTGAGATCTTTAGGGTGAAATTGGGTATCCCTTGGTTGGTGGCGATGAACGCGATACCCTCTGTCGTGCATAAATTTCTAAAATTTATCCATGGAGGTTCCATACACATAATCCAGAACACCAATTATAAACCACCGGTTGCACATGGAAGCTACTCCTTGGACTACTCTTGGCCTACGTTCATTGGTCCTCTCCCACCTAGGATGAACCTTCTACACCAAACATATAAGAACTATAAGAAAGGGCATCTAAGGTCAAAAGTTAGATACCCTCCCTCACCTTAAGCTATTTCACATAGGGCTTGCTTAAAGGTTGACAGTGATGCCGCTAAGGCTCGAAAGAAGGAAGAAGAAAAGTGGTCTCATGATCCTCCTTCTTCCTCATCCGCTAGTCAATCTGATGTTTCTTCTCACTCTATTGTGGTACCATCAGGTTCTAATCCTTGTCTGTAGGAGAATCCTATGGTGCCCGCTTGGTGAAAGACTAAGCATCACGCATTCAAACTTCTTGTTCTACCGATGGAGCCTAGACCCATTTGGTATGACAAGAAGAAGGTCTCCCAAGGAGATTCATCTTTGTCTCAACCTCCATAGCCTCCTACTGCTCCTACTCCCAAAGCAATGAGTTGGAAGAGGCCCGCTATCGAGGCTCTTGAGCCAACTCCTCCTATTGTTGTTCAACTTGTTCCTCCTACTCCCATTCAGGAATATGTTCCTTTGCCAGAAACGATCATAGTGGACATTCCTATGGTTGAGCAGGAACCCTCTGCTCCTTCACAGCCTCTGGCCTCCAGCTCCAAGATCTGAAGAAATCGCCTTGCACGTGAGCACAAGCACTGGAAAAAGGCTCTCTTAGCTGAGCAGGTTGCCTCACAAAGAAAGGAGGAAGAGACAACCACCCCTACTTCAGGACCTCCTGCAGTGTCACCCTCTTCCCTCCCTCCTGCCCCTCTTCAATTTGGTCTTGCCTTGCTTCCGACTTCTGCTGCAAATGTACATGCACCTAACCCTAAGGGGGTACAGGTGTTCATTACTCCTTTGGTGGAGCCACCTTTGTTGATGTCCATTCTGAACATCCAGCCTTTTTTGAAGCCCGTGGATATGATTAATACCTTAGTTGTATCCATTTTGGTCCTTTATTCCTCTTCCTCTGCACCCCTAGCCTCGTCTATAGGGAGTCCATCTCCTCTGACAAAGAAGGAGGTGGAGAGTGGTCCTTCTAGCAACGAAGGGCCTAAGAGGAGTCCACCTTCTTTACAAGGTGGTCCTATGCTGAATTGTTTTGTCCTAGTAACGGAACCAGTCCTGGCTTCCCCTGAGTTCGTCACCACTCCAGAGTCACTCGGCGAGCCTAGCAGTGAATCTCAGGCTCAGCCTGCCCCATCTGCTAAAGTTAGACATGGTACTCCTGTGGGGTGCATGTATAACTATATGGATGAAGTTCTAGCCCTGTCAACGATCTTCGCAAAATCGTTGACCTTGACTCTACAAGAGCTTGGTGGAGAGGACCTCGAGGGGCCCTCTTCCCTAGCCCTTGTTGCGGGAGGACCGAGCGCCCCTCCTCTTAACATTCCTCCACTATAGGCTTGTCCTCCTTCCCCCTATGATGATCTAGAGTGGGAAGCAGATGACCTCTTGGCTAATCAATGTTAGGAGGAGGCCTCTTCTTGATCTTGTGTGTGTGTGTGTTTTGTGATGTGTTCCCCCATGATCATGCTATGTGTGCCTGGATGACCCTTGTCACCCCTATTGGTGCTTGGATACATGCGTGGTTTTTGTGTGTTAAACCTTATTTTGTTTGTATCATCATTCTTCCATGTTTATTCTTTATTTTCGATAAATTGGGGACAATGCAAAGTGTTGGGGGCATTTAGGCTTCCCTTCCATATTGACCCAATTTTTTTATTTTTACTTTGTCTTCTTGTGCATTCTTCACATGGTTTGATATAGTAGGGGGTTAATGATAGTTCATTTATATACTATTACTATACATATCTATATATATTTATGAGCAATTTTGACCCCGAAATATCAAGCTACCCATGTGCCCTTCGTTTGTGTTTTCTCTTTTTCTTTCTCTTTATCTTTTTCTCTTCTTTGCTTGAGTTGTCCCTCCTATGTGTGACAATGTTCCTTCTTTAACATTTTGATTTTTAGAAAATGCATTCGTCGCCAACAAATCTTTTCTAAAAATCCTAGCAAACCTTTCTTTTGAATCACATTCTCAACTTGGAACCCTAACAGAATGTGTTTCCTCAATCATGGGTTTGTAAAGAAAGGACTTAAATCTTCCTCTGAAGTGGGAACAACTTTGACCTCCCCCTCGAGTGGGGCATATTCTTCCTTTCAAATTCCCTAATGAAGTGTGCATCTTTCAAAAGGATTCCTTGATGAAGGATCAATTCGAGAAAGAGAACATCTACTTTTGAACTATGTGTCCCTTGAGTGGACCCTCTCTTCATAACGGGTTCCCTAGGGACCCCTTCAAAAAATTTCAATACTTTCGACAGTCTGTGGCCGCTTCCTAACTCTACAGAGTTCGCTTTCTCAGGTTTCCTCCATGCGAGAGATCTTGGGGGACACCTCCCTACAGGACTAGGAGCCAGTGGGTTGCTTCCTTTGAGCTTCCTCCATGCGAGAGATCTTGGGGGTGGCTCCCCTGCAGGACTAAGAGCCTATAGGACGCTTTCTCAGGTTCTCTCCATGGGAGAGATCTTGGGGGTTACCTTCTCTATAGGACTGAGAGCCTATGAGGCACTTCCTTAGGTGTTCTTCATGCTTGAGTTCATGGAGAATACCTTCCCTATGGAACTGAGAGCCTGTAGGGTGCTTCCTTGGGTGTTATGGAGAATACCTTCCCTATGGAACTGAGAGCCTGTAGGGCACTTCCTTGGGTGTTCTTCATGCTTGAGTTCATGGAGAATACCTTCCCTATGGGACTAAGAGCCTGTAGGGTGCTTCCTTGGGTACTCTTCATGCTTGAGTTCATGGAGAATACCTTCCCTACAGGACTGAGAGCATGTAGGGCACTTCCTTGGGGTTTCCTCCATGCTAGAGTTTTTGGGGGACACCTTCCTTATAGGACCAAGAACCTGTAAGGCACTTTCTCTCTTCAACTTCATAGTTCTGAGCAGCTATGAAGTCCTTTGCTTTCCCTGCACCTTCAGGTACGCCAGACTGAGCTTTGCTTCCTTGGTGGTTCAGGTATACATTTCTAACCTTACATTCTTCTTGACCTACTTTACTAAGCACTCATCAGTATTCATGCTCGCTAAAGTGGGGGAAACATGTATAGGAGTGAATTTACACCCCATGTGTAAATCCCTCTTTTTTCCTTCTCCACTTTCGAAAACCAAGTTTGAAGGCTTAATTCCACCTAAGCCCACTGCTTGCACCCCACTTCACGCTTGTTTTGAGTGTCGGTGGAGGCATTTTTGTTGGGGACACCCGCGCGGCGTGCGGATGTCTACGTGGCGCGCTTACGTCCTTGGCAGATTATTGTGGCTGAACCTGCAAAGGCATTACACTTCTCATTGGGATTCAAGTTGTAATGCCCCCTTCGGCCGACCAACCCGAATATGGTCGTTTCTTTCATTCCTTCTTCAAATTCACTCCTTGAAAAAACATTTCATCTTCTACAATCACTCCACAAGCTTCAACACACTCTTTTGCATTCACTTCAAGCTTTCTAGCAACATTCTTGCACTCCATTGCAACAAACACAACACTCCATCACTTTCTCCATTGCAGTAGAGGCTCGAGTACCCTCATTTTCTCCCCTAAGTAGCCTTGAGTGCTCTTGGTGGAGGTGGTAAGCTTCCCTTCCTTTCCTTCTATCACTTGGTTGAGTTAGCACTTTAATGTTTTGTAGTGCTTTTGTGCTCTTTACTAGGTTATTTCTTTATCTCATTTCCTTGGTTGTTCGTAGAGGTGGAAACACCTAAACGTGGGTCTGACTGAGGCAGGCCCCTATACAACCACCCAACATTTTCTCTCCTTCTATGTGTAGGTGGACGTGCTTTCGAGGAGCTAGCTGGCGAACAAGTTCCTTTGTGAGATTCTTCTCGTTGGCCTTACTCTTGCATTCTTACTTTATCATATTAGATAATATTTCATTTACTTAATCACGTTATTTTGGCCCTTTAACAATAGTTAGCTGGGTCATTAGCTTGTTTTAAAAGGTTTGACCTTATCTCTTATGTTGTCTAGTCATACAAATGTTAGCACACTTTAGAGATGCCAGCGCGCCGCGCTTCCATCCTCGGGTAGAGAGCTCCTTGAGGTGTAGTGTTGAACTTAGAAACCGACTCGCCTAGCCCCTCTTCAAAAATTAGGATTGCAGAGTGGTTGCAGGACTTTATAGTCCTCATCATTCTCATCCTCATACCCTAAACATCACATTTAGTTGAGGTAAGTTAGGGCAACTTTTCACATCTTGGCCCTCCGTGACCTGGGGCCTTGCACGTGGAGGTCCCCCTACCTTACAACAACCAGAGATAGATACATTTTCTAAAAATAAAATGAAGTGCATGGATCAAAACAACACCTTCCCAAGTGATATGATGTCCAAGTGATCAACCATAATGTAAATACACATAAATCTAAATAAAAAATACATGAGGTTGAATCTAGAAAAATTGCATGAATGGCTGATGGAGCTACTCAATACCTTTCCAACATTGTAATAATTGCATTGAAACTAAAAGATTATACTAAAAAGTTATGAGATTGAGAGCTGTAAATGAAGATCTAACTTCAAACAAAAAATATTGACACCAAACAGTAAAAAGTAAACAAATAACCTCCTCCACTACAAAGTACATTGAGCCAACTTTTCAATGATCTCTTTTTTGAAAAGCAGACATTGTGGTGAAAAGCTACGTATTTGATTTTTTTTCCTAATTTGGGCATTAGGGGACCATTTTTTTCCCCCTAAGCCATCAACCCCTTGGCACCCATATGACCGACTCACTACAAATTTGAAAAAAATACTTGCCACTAATGACAACATCATCATAGGGGTAGAGCGAACATGGGGCAACATGTCACAAGCTACATCTCTTAGGGCTTTAAGCCCCCATTGGGCAATGACCGCGGGTTGGCTCCCCACGAATAGGGGTTGTGAAGAAAACATCAATGGTGATAATAATAAAAACTTAAAAAACAAAATTTTATTAATAAATAAACTTGTCAAAAATGGTACCCTTTGACACAAACAATACCCACAAGTTTGTAGAGAATATGCTATTGATACCAGAATATTCACTTGGTTGACCTGACTATACTATGTTAACTATTACAACAACTGATAGTGACACCATACAATACCATTGGGTATGGATCCATATGTCTGTATGGAAAAAACGATGAATGAAAACTTTCTTTGATGCCTTCTAGACAAAGTGCCTAATTTCAAAAATTTGACAAATGATATTTAGGTATTCAAACCTTCTAAACACAATGATAGGGTCAATTTTATCCCAAGTGCTTTAAAAATTCAGGTACCTCTTGAATTTGGAAACCTTCACCCTACTTGACACCCATGAAGATTTGATCCTCTATGTTGGATTTTAACAAAATAAAAGTCAATTATAACTTTTTTTCATGCCTTGGATTCAATCATGAGGTTCTTGAAACCCCAAAATGCACCCAAAAAATTCTTCAAGCCAAAATATGTCCCTCAAATTTGAGGAGTATTTAGAATTGGAGCTCTAATACCATGTAGGAGTTGAATGTGAACTTCCAACATGCTAGGATCAACTACCAAACCAAAATATCTTCCACAAGAGAGAAATGAAAAGACTAACTTGTTATGATTATGCATGCAAGATTAATTGATTAAATATAAAATGTAAATGAGATGCCTTGCTTATAAAGGCAAGGTTGTGAGATAGGATTGGACAAGATCATGACATGTGTCTTAATATTGTATAATGAAACAACTACCTCATTCATTATTAAATGACCTAGGACACAAGCATTATATGACATGTAAAATAAGAAAAGATCTCATGACACCTAAGACTTCTAGAAATATTCCTAAGACCTAAGTAAACTTAACATGTGAATATGACCTACTAGGTGAACTAGTTAGGTAAAACACCTAATTCACACCAACATTCAACTACAATAGGTTGTGATATCTTATGATAGTTGTAAGAGAATCATCTAAAAATAACTTAAAAGACCAAGACCAATTGGTATTGGAATTTGAGCCATATATTTTGGCACCATACTTCTAGTGAGTTTTGGCTATTAAAAATAAATTTTATCAAAAATAGCCAAATGGTTACATGTGGCCATTAAAAAATCCTTGAGTTGCAAGCTTAACTTCTAGAGCTTTATTTGACACCTTAGCTAGTCTCTCTTAGATACGTAGTACACTTGTCTATATAAATGTAGACATATTATGTAACTCTCTAATGGATTTTGAAGAATATAACCTTGTTTTTCTAAACATTAACCTTTATTTTTAATGTATGCATAATCTGTCTTTGTCGTTAACTTCTACTCTTACTACCAAATTGTTGTCAAAATTCTATTTAAGTCTTAAGTGTAAAATAGTTTGTGTATGAGACTCTTCCTAATATTTTTGACAAACCAAGATCCACTTAATTAATAACTTCTAAATGAACTTTATATGTCAATAATAGCTTGGACTAATCAACCAAATAACTTTCATTATTTTGAAAATTATGAAAAAAATAAAAATATTAATTAATGAAGCGATTATAACCTAACAGATAAGAATGATACATGTCAATCATTCATCAAAATATTTAAATTAAAATATTGGGAAAAAATAAAATAAAAATAAAAAATAAAAAATAAAAAACAAAAAACAATAACAGTAAACAGTTCAGTGATTTTAAGAGGAATAGATTCCCCAATTCTTACATTAGGCTATAAATGAAGAAAATCTTCTCATATAGAAAGGCACATGCTAAGTCACAGTACTGTAATCAAGTACTGATATCTCTCCAATCCAATTGTATTAAAAAATAAACAATGAAAGAATCCAATAGTACCCTGATTTTACTGGCTATTCTGCCGCTGAGCATATAAAATTTATCTAGGCCTAGATATTCTCAATCATCTGAAAGCTCATACTCAGCAGACGTACCTCAAAATCCTTTTTTATTCCACATTTTCTCCCATACTCAACTGTTTGACAGCATTAACCATTGACGTACCGTACCTTATCCATTACAGTAATAGTAAATTTCCCCTTGGAAAAAACAAATAACCATTATTTAATGACTCCCTCCCGTATTGAACAGTGTCCTCTCTCTTACACTTTACAAATTGACCGCGGTTTATCTCTTCAAGATAAGCGCAAATTTAGAGGTAAAAAGATACAAGCAAGTTCTGACAGTCTGAAACTTTTCTTAAATACTGTTTAATAAGGAAAATATTATATTATTATCGGCCGCAATCCTGACGGCAGAAATAAGTCAATATTAAGAGCCTCATGTTGCCACATGTCCGGTTCAGATTCGAGGCGTACAGGCACGCACAGAGCACGAGAACAGGCCCAGTAAGATTTATTTTCCGTTCCGTTGGGTCACTCCGTTTACGTGATATGACGTCTCGATGGGCGTCGACAACAAACGTGACTACTGACAAATGCATCTGCTCATC